>NMUG010000333.1:0-23616 GCA_002855965.1 Monotropa hypopitys
ATTGGACTATAATATTGTATATCAACTCTTTGACAGATCAAATAATGCATATCAAAATTGATGTTATATATACTAATCGATATATAGATGTACTACCTGATTGATTCTGATGCTATTTTTGTCTCAATTCCTTGACGCATCAACACTCGTCTATAATCTCTCTTCTCATCGTCGTTGTCGCAGTAGTCTTTCTATTCTTTATTCTGTATTCCTGTGTTAGTTTCACTATTGCTTTTATATATACTTATTTATATAGCAGGGTTAATATAGTAATTATATAATAAAGGACCTAATGAGGGATGGAATCTTTTTCTTGCGCGTGTCATTCATAAATAAGTTTAAAAAATGGGACCGACCAAAAATTTTCCGAAGCAGAAAAGGAAAGAAAGAGCTCGATCACCTACAACATGGACATCTCAACACCATCGTCGTTGAACCGACCATTTTGGGAGAAATCAAGTCAAGGTAGGAAAGCGACTCGAAGCTTATGAAGATCAGCGAAAGAATCAATCCAGAAAGCGAATTCACCCTCATAGATGGAATCCTCCGATTTCGGAATCGATTATGCATCCCCGATGACAAAGAAATCAAGAAAAAGATCATGGACGACGGCCATCACTCAAAGTTCGTGATTCACCCCGGTCAAACGAAGATGTACCAGGACCCAAATAAGTCTTATTGGTGGATGAGAATGAAGTGTGATATAGCCAACTACGTCAGTCGATGCTTGCAGTGCCAGCAGATTAAAGCTATTCGTCAGAAGCCCACCAGATTATTGTAGCCTTTGCCTATTCCGAAGTGGAAATGGGAAGATATCACCATGGATTATGTCACAGGATTACCGTGTTTGAAGAAGGGCAACAACGCTATATGGGTCATAGTAGATCGTTTAACCAAGTCTATTCACTTTATTGCAATCAAGCATACTTATTCAATGGATCGAATGGCAACCACCTATATCCGAGAAATCGTTCGACTACACGGCACACCAATATCCATCAAATCCGATAGAGACCCGTGGTTTGTTTCTAGATTCTGGAAATCCCTTCAGAAGGCAATGGGAACAGCACTCAATTTCAGTACAGCTTTTCATCCTCAAATGGACGGTCAGTCAGAAAGAACCATTCAAACCATAGAAGACTTGTTACGAGCATGTGCATTAGAATTTCAAGGAAGCTAGGAAGAACATCTACCACTAGCAGAATTCGCCTACAACAATAGTTATCAAGCAAGCACAGGAATGGCACCATTTGAAGCATTATACGGAAATAAATGCAGAACACCATCGTATTGGACAGAAGTCGTAAGTGCGGAATTAACAGGACTAGAGATTGTGCAGGAATCTGCGGAAAAGGTCAAGACGATTCAGGACCGACTAAAAGCAGCCCAAGACCGTTAGAAGAGTTATGCCGACACTAATCACAGAGAATTGGAATTTCAGGAAGGCGACAAGGTATTTCTCAAGGTATCACCGATGAAGGGCGTCGTCAGATTCGGAAAGAGAGGAAAGTTGAATCCCAGATTTCTTGGACCATTCGAAATTCTTGAAAGGATCGGCCCACTCGCCTATCGATTAGCTTTATCACTAGAGTTAGCTAACGTACACAACGTTTTCCATATCTCTATGCTTCGTAAGTATATGTCAGACCCGTCTCACGTCCTGGAGCAACCCAAAATCGAAATCGAGAAGAATCTATCCTACAAAGAAAAGTCGGTCAAAATTCTAGATCGACGAGAGAAAAAGCTGCGAAGCAAGATGATTCCATTAGTCAAAGTTTAGTGCGAGAATCAGTCAGGGAACGAAGCCACCTGGGAGAAGGAAGATGATATGTGCCAGAAGTATCTAGAGTTATTCGAATAAGGTATACAATTATCATCAATGAGTTATTTCAAAGTTTGGGGGCCAAACTTCCTTTAAGGAGAGAAGGATGTGAGACCATGTCCCAATAAATAGAATTTTTTAGAATTTACTTAAATGATTAGGAATATTTTTCAGTTTATGTTTAGCATTTAAATCGTTTTGGGCTTAGTATTAAATGTTAGATCCTTAGAAAAATTAAAGGAAGCAAGCTAGGAGGCCCAAGAGGAGCCTGGTCCAAAGGCTGTCCGAAAACCCTAGGCCGGCCCAGCCCAGGTCAGCCCAACCGACCAGCCCAGCCCAGACCCGCGCTGCAAAACCGACTGCGCAGCAGCTCTGCCGGACGTCAGGGACACGTCCCGTCTGGACTGACCCGTCGCCTGACACGGACGGGACAACTCAGTCACGGGTTGCAGACTGGCAGGCTAGGTACTCAGACCTGACTTTGAGTAGACAGCTCCCTGACCATTCGGCAGGATTAAGGAAACATCCAATCAAGCACTAAACATCCCCAACTACCACCCCAGCCCTCCGAACCCATATATAAGCAACCCCTTGGAGCATTCATTTCCCACTCAAAAACCATCTTATATTCAAGAGCTCTAGAGAGAGAAAACACCTTTGTTCCCAAAGTCCTGGTGCTCGGCAACCCTTAGCCGAACACTTAGAATACTTTCTAAGTACCAGAGTCATCCAGACCGACTGCTATCCAGAGTTACCATCTATCCATCCTTAGCTCAGCCAACTGATGAGCAGAGCAACAGAACCCTTGTCCGGACTAGCTTTCCCCATAGCATTCAGCTCGGCAGAAGTTGTCCTTAATATCTCGGTCATGTCTTATTAAGTTTTGTCTCTAATCTTGTTCGGCAAGTCCATTAAATGACTTGGTCGCACTAAAGTTTGCTCGGCAGCCCTATCTCAGCTTACCCGAAGCAATCTAGAAACCCTTGTCCTTTAGCTTGGCAGCTCGGCACTAGACCAACCAGTCCAGGCAGAACCTACTAACCCTCCGGCTGAACGTGCTTCAGTTCGACAGATATACCAGACCATCCTTTATACACCCCTGACTTTCCCGTATCACTTACCGACCTCCCACCTGCCGGAGCACTTCTGCTCGGCAAAGGGACAGCTCGCCTCTAAGTACCTTTAGCTATTTGAGCTCGGCTAAGTAGCGAGTAGCTCGGGCAATCAGCCCTGAAGTCTTATAAGCACCTTATCGTCCTTTTTGACTAATCGTTGTGCCCGAAGCACCATACCCCGCGCTGCCATAGTCCTCTAGTGCCTTTGTTGGCAGCTCGACAAAGTTAGTTGCTCGGCCAAGCCTTAGCTCGATCAAGCCTTAGCTCGGCATTAGGACCCTTTGGTCCAGTAAAATCCAGAACCCGTCGGTTAGATAAAAATGTGTTCTTGATCAGCATCGACCGTCCACTGACCTCCAGACAGAAGGCCTTCGGTCACTTGTTCTACTCGGAACTCGGCCAGTTGGCCAGAGCAGCCTAATTATCTTAGACTAGTAGCTCATCCCGGACCAGCTTAGTTAGCTCGGCAGTAGGCCTTAGTTATTCGACAAAAGCTTAGTTTGTGTTCCTTATGTTTTATGGAAGATTGAAGTATTAATTCAAAGGAAATCAACCCAAGATAAAGGTGAATCTTTACATGCCTTACTTACTCATACTTTTCCTCACTTGCTCACTCATTTTACTAAATATTGTTATGGCTATTGAGCCCGGAAAATCTACTGTGTTAATCTTTCTTGAAAATTGAAAGAGCTTCTGATAAACCTTTTTACATGGATAAACAAACTGGAAATGTTTTATGTGGTTCTCGGCATGGACATGACATGGCCATGGAATACGGTCAAAAACGGATAAGAGCCCGAATGCTGGGGGCAGGGTCAGATACCATGCATACAGGGATAGGTTATCAGGTTGGGATCAAATCATATGGTTATTAGATGATATCATACTACTTTGCAAATATTACGGGGTAGCTTCCCTTGTTTCTGGTACCGTGGAGACTGTAATTGGTTGACTCGATAGATTGGTTGATAGTCATACAATTCGGGTGGAATACCCAAAGCAATCAATATGCACTTGTTGCAGGTTCATGAATGGAAGATGCCGAAAATCTGACATGACCAGAATGGGTCGATGATACTACTCTTGAGGCTACTAAGCCACTTATACTATGAATATCTGAATTAATTTTACTTGCAGGAAATGACTTATGTTGTCCATGAAACTAGTAATTTGGGCATGTACTGAATTCACTCTAGCTTTATAGCTTATGTGTTTTTCTAAAACTCTTTTCAGGATTTGAGGAGCAAGAGTAAGAGCTCTTGGAGTTTTATATGTCTCAGCTTTTGATTACCACAGGTATCAGCCCACTGGGCTTATTTTGTATCTCAAAAATCATATCAATGAACTGTTGTGGGTATTAATGCACTCTCTGGGTTATTTCACACTTTTCCGCTATTTACATATCTAAAATTGTTCGATGAATCCCTAAACTCATTAAATAGGGTCTTTAGCGAGCTTGCTCGTTGACCGATCATGACTCATATGAGATTGGGTCGTGACAAACTTCATATGCCTCAAACAAGGGCAAACAAATGTCATGCAACTCTCAATGCATGCAAACACAAACAAATGACTCTATTGAAAGCACATGAAGAACCCATTGAGATAAAAATCTCACCAAGGTTCCAAGGTTTTCGAACGAAAGCTTTGACACTTCACGCCCCGGATTTTCAAACTATTTTTTTTGAAATGGAATAAAAGAGTGATTATAAAACCACATTAAACAAACCACAACATAAGGGGTAGTGAATTACAAAACATAAACATTTTGTACAAATTCTTTTCATGAAACTTGCTTTGAAATAGAATACTTACACTTTCTCCTTAATCAAAGGAGATGGCCCGAAGGCTACAAGGGAGAAGGGGGAGTTAACACTATTGAAATGAAAATGTACATGGTATGCTACTCACAATGATATAAAATAGAGAAAGCCCAAGCCAACTCCCATCTACAAGCTATCAACCATGCAAACCTGCAGAAAACTGTAAAAAGAAGGTTGAGTCATAAAAACCAAGCAAATATGCGTCTATCAAGTACAAATACAATTATGGTGACATGTGCAAGTGGTGTGATTCCCTATGATGCAATCCCAATCATGCCATTACTCATACATTCTCAAACACCACTACCAAGTCACTATCCCAAGTCAAGACTCATGAGTCTAACCAAGTGTTTCGTCTATACAAGTACACTAAGGGATAACCCAACCATTCCATCTTGTTCAAGACCATTAACAACACAAGCCAAAGTCTCTCTCTTTACCAAGTACCTCGATTTACCACGCAACTAGACCGCGTGCACTAGAACCAGTCGAAAGACTAAGAGACCTCATCCATGACTAAGCCACGACGACATGGTAAACTATCACATCGATTCCATAGTTAATTCTACGACTTAGCTTATATCCACAATCCACCAAACCCCATCATATATCAACTATCCTTCCATTCCCTCTATATACATATCTATATAGATATACGTCGGTAAATTGATTTATCTTGTTGATTTAGTTTGTTCGACTCGCGGCTTAACACAATTGAAACCAAGTCACACGAGTCTCGACCGCCTCACTAAATAAGACCGGCTTACCCCAACGTGAACTGTATTTTAAGGAGTCATATGAGTCTCGAACCATCCTACGAGTAAGGATCGGCCTACCCCAAGCATGGACTATCACTTTGAAAACTAATTTGGAAAACCATTAAGCCCGGGATCAATTTATAGTCGCCTCAACAAATTCAAGGACCGACTAACTCACGTCAAAGTGCCACGAGGAATGCACTAACACACGAGGTGCCACGATGGATGCACCATCACACGAAGTGCCACGAGGGATACACTGTCACACGAGGTGCACGAGGAATGCACTAAATTTACGAGGTGCCACGAGAGATGCACCAACTCACAATCATCAAGGACCACATTGTTTGGTCATCCTCACACTACATTCATGAATCACATTATTTAGGTTTGTTGTTTAATAAGTGAATTGAATAGATTGACGAATTCAATCTAAGGGAACGAGTTTCCCAACACTAGTGACGAGTTTACTTCAAGGGGACGAGTTCCCAACTAGGTATAGCGAATTCACACATCGATATATAGACCACAAGTCTAGTCATCCAACCAATCCAATCCAAGGGTACTACATTGTAGGGACGAATTCCCAATCCAAGTGTGATGAGTACACACATCGATACCCAATTCCTTTCACTATGGTATTTTAACAAACACCTAGAGTGCACACAAGGGTCCTAATCACCAAGGACACCTAATCCAACATCCAATTCATCACTCATTCATCCAAGGCCACACACAAAGGCCTAACCAAGACTTAACAAATCTATGGAACCATGAATTATACACGTAAGCCCCTCGGGCATTCTATCAAACACCTAGCAGGCACAAGATCACCGCTCAATTCCACTAATTTACACTCCTAGGATAAAACTCTCAAATTCCATCAATGACCAATGATTCAAATTCAAGTCCTAGACATCAAATTGACTGTCACGCATCCTCTCAATCACCAAGAACCCTCAATTTCCATGCAAGAATGATTCTAATTTCGATTAATTAAACATGTGTGAATTCATGATTTCCGAAAACATGGGTTTTAGAGAAAACCTTCGAATTTAATCTTGTAAATCGATTTAGTGACCTAACACAATCACATAAACACGAGATAGAAACATATTTACCTCAAATCCAAAGCATGGACAGAACCCTACGTGAGGGTGTCTTGACAACGGTGCGAGCTGTGCACATCAATGGAGAGAGGAGAGGGCCACCAACAACTTTAATCCTTGGGTTTTCTTCAAGAACCCAACAAATCTTCTTGAATCTTAGAGACAAGTGAGAGAGTTTGAGAGGATTTGAAAATAGACGGAAGAGAGAGTTCTGGAGAAGAAATGAGGGTTTAGGGTGTGAGAGAAGTATTTATATTGAACCCCAAAGACAAAATTACCCTCGGACAAAATTTCCCGAACAATAGGAATTTAACTCACAGACTCCCGGTAGGCCAGGAGTGAACTCCCGGTAGTTGGAGCTACAATCAAGCCTGCAGGCTCCTGTCCCTCCAGCACTCTCGGTAGATGGAGCCCAAACTCCCAATAGTCTGGGTTGCAGCACCTGCTTGTAACCCCTTTCTCTCCTTCTCCCACACGGTCTCCCGCAAACCTTCGACCTTCTCCCGATACTTTGGCCTGCAGCTTCTCTCTTTCCCGTCTCTCCCTCTGTTTTCCCGGTAGAAAAGCAAGGCCCTTCTCCTACTTCTGGTAGTTGGAGGTTCAAGGGTAAGGATTTTTCTTTCGGGACTAGATTCTTCGTTCGAACTCCGAATTGGACGATTCAAGTTGCGTTGGATTCGTAATTGAATTCTCTACTATAATTTAAAATCAAACACAACGCCAAACAATAAGAGATTTTGAGATCAAGATCAATCAAAATCTAAGGAATAAAATTTTGGAATTTATGTTTGATTTAAATGGAAAATTAAATTCCGGAAACATAATTTGAAAATACCATAGCCTTACACTCACCGATACCATTTAACCATTTTTCACCTCGCCTTTGAGCGAGGCCTCAATTCCTTCCTCGAGCATCCCTGTCAAAACAATCTATAAATTTCAGTCTACAATAATTATAAATTGACAAGGAAATATAATATTGAATTGCATACTTAACACTAGTAAAATAGCCTTAACCATAAATCATTACAATCATCCTACTCAAAGCCCAATATGAAACCCAAGTCATACACAACCCTTTATGTAACGCCCCGTCCCGCGATGACCAATTTAATGACCCAGCGGACTCGGCAACGTTACTAAAAACAGAAACAAACGATAGAAACAGAAACAGACTAAACAGATAACCAGAGACAAAGATTCTAAATGAACATGTATGATATAAATAACTGAAAACTGTAGAAATAACCAATGTACTAACAAAGAGAAATAAAAACTAAACGCAGCAAACATGCTGACCAAGTCTCAAACACAAAGAGTAACCATCTAGGTAAAATAGAATCATACACTGCTACTGACAGAAACAAAACTACTAACAACTGAAGTAAAACACCAGAACCACTGAAGACAAAACTGCGCAGCTACCCAAAACTCCTCCTGCTAACTCTGAAGTAGTGGACCAGACTGCTCAGCTAATCAGAAACCTGCACTTCGACCAATGCCCATACATATACAAAGTGCAGGAATACGTTAGCTTACTAGAAGTACTGCGTCAAATAAAAATAAGCTGAAACAACAGATGCAGATATTAAAAGCTGAAACAGAGCAGAACAAGTTATACTAAACAGGCTGAATATAATAACAGAGATCTATCAACAGAACGTACCAGAGCACAGCAGAAATAATCTAGGTACAGAGGGTAACGTGTGAACCCTAGCGTACATTTTTACAGACTTTTATCACATATGTATGTTTCACTTGTTATATTAGTACAGATTTCTTGTACAGAACATCCAGCAAGTATTGACATTGAAATGTCCAAAAAACACGCCTCACTGGCCTTGAAGACTAAGGGGCACAAAAATCGCCTCACGAAGGGGCCGCAACTAACGCCTCACGAAGGGGCCGCAACTAACACCTCACGAAGGGGCCGCAGAATATCAGAATGTCAGAATCTATTTAACCTTTTTAGGTTGACAGAATATCAGATTTTCAGACTCATCCAGTTTAACAGAGTTATCAGATTACCAAAATTTCCAGAATCGTAAAAGTGGCTCGCACAACCCTAGCAAGATACTAGGTGTTCATGTACAACTAAGCAGATATCATATGATCGGAAAGCCAATAACATAAAATAAGAAAAGTCTACAGAACTAAAACCAAACTAGCACACTCACAGATAGCTCTTAAACTGGTTTCTTGGACGAGTATGAATTGGACTACCTCGAGTTCTCTCCTGAAAACAAAGTCAATAAGTCAGATTCTCAATCATCCCAATATCCCAATAATAATCGAAGATGAAAATTAAACAATTACCCAATCTGATTATTTTTCAGAATTTTACAGAATTTTCAGATTAATATAATTTCCCAAAACATATTTTTAAACAATTATAATTTTTCTCTAAAAATTGAACTGACTGGTAGCAAGCCGGTCTTCAGAAAAATCACAGAAACAAGCAGATTGTCACAAATTTTCAAGAGTCGATTACGCTATCAAAACGGAGTTGTTTTCAGAAACTTAAAATATGAAATATTCTTAAAACATGTTAACGAACAATGAATCCTTAATGTTTCATAAACCCAAAAATAAAATGTGTTTGAAAATGTGAATGATATATTTTTGTGTTTTGTATAATAGATGTCTATTTTATTTCATGTCATAATTTTACAATTTTTGTGTATTATTTTTATTTTGATATTTTCAAAATTAGTATATAAATAATACACTAATCATTTTTATATTTTCTTTACTTTATTTTTTTTTGTGTGTCGAAGACACGAGTACAATGGAGGTATATACTCGTAACTTAGAAAACTCTTCGTTGAAGTAGGAAAAAACCCACATCCCGTAATCCCTTTGCGAACTAATTCAGGTTAAAACGTTAGGGTTTCTGTTCCCGTTCGACCCCATCTCTTCTTAATTCTATATCTTCTCCAAAGCAATTTCGTCTTTCGCATCCCGTCGGTAAGGAAACGCATCACCTCACACTATATATGTGCTCGATTTCAGTCATTTGTTTATTAGGGCGAGAAAGTGTAGGAAGAGAAACGAAAGTTACACCTTAAAATCTTACATTTATATTAGTAATTGGGGTCTTTGACATTGAAGCTGTATTCATATTACTGTATGTGTCGATTCGTAATCCATGATTACAAGGTCTTATTTAATCAATGCAGGTAAAATGGAAAACTCAGCTGCATTGGAAAACCCAGCTGCGGATCATCTTCCGGAAGCACATTCATTGCCTGACGGGTTTGTGGATAGCTCACCGGAGCCGTTGGCCCCTTCAACACCAACACTCGAGCAAGAACAGCCATTGATTGATTATAAGGAGGAGAAATTAGTGGAACCACATTACAGGCCGGAGTTATTAGTCAATGAGCCTAGGTCAAGTGATGGAAAAAATGAAAAGAGTGAGAGTTCTAGAACTTTTCCTGTCCCGTTATCTGAAAACGATGGGTGTGATGATTCACCAACACCCGAGCAAGAAAAGCAATTGACTGACTATAAAGAGGAGAGATTAGTAGAAATAGATTCCAGACTCGAATTAGTAGTGAATGAGCTTCAGTCTAGTGATGGAAGAGCTGAAAAGAGTAAAAATTCTAGAACCTTTCCGGTCCAATTATCTGAAGATGATGTGTATGATGGGTCACAGGGATCGGAATTGCTCCGAAAAAGCAGTTCTGAGCAGAGTGAATGTACATTGGTCATTCGTGAATCAGTGAAGCCTGTTTCTGGAGATCAAGAGAATTGTCATAGTTCAAAGAAATGTTACCATCTCTCCCTTTACTACCATTGTTTCCCTTTTTTAAGTTTTTGTACCTAAATATTTTGTGAACTAGTTGTTGCCCGAACCCTGCTGTTTCAATATAGGAGGAATAGTTTATGCTTTAGTTTCAACTTTCAGCTAATGAACTCAACAAACTTTACCTTGGATCGTGGTACGACTAGATTATATCTTCTCTCTTTTGTTTTTGCAAATTATGTATGCATCATTTTACTGAATGACAAAAAAAACTGCAGAAATGAAAACAATTGGCACAATATATCTTAGCAGCTTTAGGATCTATCATGATGCGTATCCGTTTTGTATTTATTCTGCTTTCTTCATTGTATTGTATAATTTGTATTAGGCTACGTGTTCTTCGTTTCTGTCCTGTTAACTGGCAATATCCTTTCTGCTTATTTCACAGGAGGAAACTTCTCCGCTTCTGCTAAATTGAATGAAACTAAGGAAGTCTGCTTTGTATTATGTTTTTTTAATCAGTAAAGATAACTCTTCATGGAAAGAGTGCCAAACAAGAGGGGGCACATACTGCTTTGATGTATTTAAGATTTGTGATCTCTGAAATAGAGTTCATTTTCTTTGAGAATTCCATCGTGCATGAACAACACGCACTATTGTAGGTATTCAAAAACTTATAATGTAACAAAAGGATAGAGCAATGCAAATTAGAATATGATAGTAAGAAAGTTCGAAGGCTGTTCATTATATACATGGTATTGGTAGAGCTCTAGATCTTCATCTTCCACATAGAGAAATTTTAAGTAGGAGTTCGAATATTTCAACAAAAAGTTAATTTACATCTTTGGCTTATGCAACATACATAAAGGCTATAGAAGTGTATTGCATGTTACAAAATCTTTGTTATATCTTTTCAGGATTTTTCCATTTACATGTTCTGTGTCTGTGTTACGAAGCTAATACCAAATGACAGTATATTTTACTCCAATTAGCACACATACATGCAGCATGTAGGCAGATGATGCTACTTATGTTTAGGGATATATAGGGAAAAGAATAATGACAAGTATTAGTTATCATTCACGCTACAATACAATGTTGGACACTCTGACATTTGGATGAGTATATAGGATCTGTACCCGTGCTCTATGTGTTTAGTTGGACATCCACCTAGCAAGCATACTTTCTAATTTGAATTTTTCATGAATTATGCACAGAAATTCCGTAAACACCATTTATCAAGACAAAAAATGAAACAATTTCCGTGTTCACTTGTCCTTATGTTACCTGAGTAATTGATGTTAGTCCCCCAATTGGTACTTCAAATTTTCCCGCTTTCATCTGTTAATCACATCTATGGACTTGAAAAGCCTGGCTCATGGACTAGGTGAAATCTGATATGAGTTTGTTCGTTCTTTTTCTTCATCTGCAGCAATTGAAGGAGGCTTAGAGACAAAAGCAGCCCACATGAAGGAGACATCTTCAACTGATAGTGCTGAAATCAAGAAAAAAATAGTAATATCATTATCTGACCATTCTTTTAGATTTATATGCCTTTTGAGTCACCTTTTTCCTTTTCCTTTTCGTCTCTCTACACTTTATTTCCCTGCCCATATGATGCAGTCTATTCACTTTCAAGTCAAAGAATGTGGATATTGATTTTGATTCTGGTTACATATATCAATTCGTGGTCATGATTCTTTGTTTGTTTGAAAGTCTTTTATTCAAATCTCGAAGTAAAGATAGTCTCCGACTCTCCTGTAACTGAATGATTTTTCCTTGGTCACATATTGAGCTGTCAGTTTCTAAAATACTCACTTGTACTTCTTTCTGGTGTACAAAGGGTGTGATCCTTTAGGTGTTTACTTCAGTATGTCACGTTATGAAAAAAACTGTTAGTGAGCTTTCCTCCACAGCTAGATCTCCCTTTTATTAATGTACTTGGTGAATGTGGTTAAAGACATTATGGGAAGGAAAAACAAACGTACTGGTACATATGTAGCTAGTTTAGCTGCACATTGTCTGAAATAAGAATACTGTTTGAGGCACTAATGATAGAATAGATGAAAAGTTTCAGCTGAGTAAATATTTTCTGCTGCTGCTGATTACCGGTCTGGGCTAGATAGTCATACGGAAGTTTGAAAATACTGGTTCACAGAAACCGATTATTTTGTTGAAGCTATTAAAAAATGTTATTCTCCTTCCAGTTCCAATTAGATCCTTTAAGTTGCATGCATGCACACAAATTTATCATCTTCACCCAGGAAAATGTTTGGCTACAATTGTTTTGTCATGATGCAGCAGGTTGTAATTGAAAGATCTGTGAATAAAGCTAGCATTTGGATTGTTCAGTTGCACTGCACCTATCATTTGTGCAGATTAAGATTGTGATTTTTCTTAAGCATGATTGATACACGTCTCATGGAAGTTGGGTTTAATATTGATCTAGCTTCACTTGTTTTTCTGCCACCATTTATTTGTTCTGTGATCTTTCTTTGTTGTTTAAATTTATGGTTCTCCAAGTTCTCTTATGGTTTTGTCTTCCACTATGTTTGTATCATTCATTATGTGACACCTACCCCACTCCAAGATGAATCTGTTGACTCCATCATGAGTTGGATATTTTGGCTGTACTTCGAGGTTCCTTCTCTAACCATCAGGAGAAATTTCATGATGCTTGTCTGATGGTTGGACAATATTTCTTTGACAGGAAACCTCTGAAGTGAAACGGAAGAATACAAAACGTACCTTTAAATCCGAGAAGGAGTTTCTAGAGTTCACTTTGAAATATCAACAAGTTCTTGCAGAAAGAGATGCAGGTTGCTATTTATCAGTAATGCCAAAAGGATACTATCCTCTTGTTTAATGCTTAATGTTGATGCTTAAAACACTGGTTTGTCTTTTATGCCTTATGCTATGTTTTGTGTAGCTGCATCTGCTGTAAGAATAAAAGGAACTTTATAATGGTGAGGCTGATTTCTGTGGAAGTGATCCCCGTAAGGCGTTGACACTAACATTCTAGAGAAGTAAACAGTACATTTCTTCGGATTCTCACCATCGTTTAGCATCTGATGTTACTAGATTGTTTTTTTATGAAACAAGACTCCTTGATAAATCAATAAAATCCTTATTTCCATCAACCGTAGTAATGGGACTTTTGTGCCAAGTCTCCTTGAAATTAGAGCACTAGGAGCCTTTCCATTGACGAAGTATAAGGGCTGCTATTGGTACAAAATAGCATGAAGCTCGTGTATTTTCCTTTGCTACGGGTAGCTAAACCTCTTTCTATATAATGACATTGCATTATCTTGCGCCAATTTTGGCACAGGAAAAATTTGGCAACCTCTTTTTTCTATACATCTCTCATAGTGGGTCCTACACATCGCATTTCATATAGAATTTTATGAGAAAACTTGAATAAATAGCAGTTGCACCTTTGGAGAGACACTGCTGATTTATAGCAATTTTCTATTCATTCCTAGACTATAGCTTTAGTATGCCAATTAGCAAATGAAGCATCAATTAAAATCAAGGTATGCTCTACCATATGATGATTTTCGCGTGTAGAATTCATTACAGTATTTTGATACCACAGATTGTTGGTGTTCAATAGATGAGCACTATACCTGTTATGTAGATATGTATGATATACTGGGTACAAGGATCAGACTGTCCATTGAGTTTTCCTAAATAGTTAAAACTTTACTTGCACCCCTCTTAGATTATTTTCATAAGAGGACACACAAGTTTGGTCATATTAATAAGTGACTGACTGTTCTCTTTTTGTTGGAGAAAATTTCCCCTTTTGTTTGAGTAACCGGTAAACCATAGTCATTTGGAAAGTTTCTTGGTTGCACTGGTAGATAAATGAACTATTTAAGTTGCGCAAAATTTCCTCCAATAGGTTCATGATTGACAATTTCTGTAAAGTGTGGGATTGTGTGGAAAACTTGTGTTTCTTGAGAATTTAGAAGATTTTATCAGCAGACACTTATACTTTACTGAAAGCTGGAAACAAGTAAAGGAAATTACACATAACATTCAATTAAATGCCTCTGCAGTTTATTATGATTACACAAGCTAAATTTATTCTTTTCTGATAATGCGTTTGTACTTCCATTCATTATTTCCTTCTAATATGAGAACTACCTTTTTTAGCCATCACTGTTCGAGATAAACTTGAGTCCTTGTGCCGGGAGTTACAACGTCAGAACAAAATGCTAATGGTATACCTTTTTTCATCTGATCATTTATTAGTGTTAATTACATATATCAAAATTTTCCCTCCTGCAAATGTTCAGGTTATGTTGGCTATTTTTGGATTAATGTATAATGCATGCAGAGTTGTGACAACCTTTACCTACTCAAAATTTTTAAGAAAACAAATGTGAAAATGAAATTACCGAATTTACTGAACACATGCATGAAGTTTTAGTTCATCCGCTATTTGATCTAGATCACAATTTACCTTTTTTTAACATCTTTTAACTTTTGGTACTCTAATTGTACAATACTAACTCAATGAATTGTCTTTCGTGATTTGTTTTCTGAATCTGAGATTGGAAATAATAGTTATGAAATTTAAAGCATTAGCTCCCAGTCGTATATTACAATTTTCTTTTCTTTCTCATTGTTTGGCAGGATGAATGCAGGCGAGTATCAACTGAGGGGCAAAACTTGAGATTAGATCTATCAAACAAATTCCATGACGCAATTAAGGTGTCTAAGACTCTCCCTTTCCTTTTGAGTATCTGCATCCTTCTTGCAACAACATGCTAGATTCTTGCATTCTGCTGCAATGTATCCAGCTGCAGACAAGATATAGTTGTAAAATTTATTTTGGTTCAAGAGCGGTATTTGATTCTTTTAGACTTTAGGATAATTTTATTTTTATTGTTCTCTTAGTCTGTTAATTGATCTTTATAGCTGAGCTTTTCAAAAAAAAAAAAAGAAGTTATAAAGAGCATTTTTTCTCTTTATTTTCTATAAAAGGGGGATCGCTGGATCTACATTTCTACCTCATGTCACATTTTCTTACTAACTTATGTCATCCTTTTCCACCCTCATCTGTCTCCTTTTCTTTTGTTGCAGTGTTTCAGATTGGAGGCAACTTTCGTTTTTGTTGCCAATGGAAGCTAGCTCCTCGTTTTCATTTAGAATTCTCCTTTCTTCTCCAGTTGCTCTGGATCATCTTTATTGACTTAAACAAATTGTTTGATAATCTGGGAGGCCAAAAGAACATACCTTTTTCAATTCCAAATGAATCAAATCTCGACAGATCAGATTTCATCATCGGTTGGTAACACGGTTTTGTCTAGGTTTTTACCCTCAAATTTCTAGAAGCTCTCTCGTACTTATGAATGCCTTTTCGTTGAAGCTTGCAACTTGTTGAGTTTGATGGTCTTGTGTAGTATTCGAAACTGTGTTGGCACTGTTTTTTTCATAATACATCTTTGCTTGTTATCAATTGGAAGCTCTCTTCATCTTCTGTTAGCTCTTATACCAAACCAAATCGAGCCTTGAGTCCAAATTAATTAGGGTCGACTTCATGAATCATGTTCTTTCTAATATGCTCTGTCGAGTGCATCGTGTTCTATTATACTTAATAAACTTAAATCCTTACAAACTATCGCTTCTAAAGTCAATTTAGGTCTACCCCTCCCCTCAGTGCTATCATTTATCATAACCATATCATTCCTCCTAACTATTTCGTCAACGGGCCTATGATAGACATGTCCAAATAACCTTAATCTATTTTTCTCTTATCTTAGTTTCCAACGGCATTACTCCTACCATATCGCAAATGTTTTCGTTTCTAATTCTATCTCGTAAAGTTTTACTACACATCAATCTCAACATTTTTATTTCAAGGACACTCATCTTACTCACATGTTATTTTTTAGTCGCCCAACACTCTGTATCGTATAACATGGCCGAGTTTATGGACGTACGGTAGAACTTCTACTTCAACTTTGCAGGTATCCTATGATCGTATAACACTCTCGCAATACTTTTTCACTTGATCCATCTAACTTGAATTCTGTGTGTAACATCTTCCGCAATCTCTCCAGCCTTACTAACAATTGAGCCAAAATACTTAAAACGCTCGCTTCTTGGTAATTCTTGATTTTAGAGGGTGACTATGTCAACATTAGTACTTTTGCTATCACTAAATTTATTTGTCATATATTCAGTCTTAGTCCTACTGATCCTAAAACCTTAGGGCTCCAGTGTTTCTCTCCAAGTTTCTAATTTCACATTAGCACCTATTGCAGTTTTATCTACCAGGACAATATCATCTGCAAACAACATACACCATGATATATCATCCTACATGGATCTAGCCAATTTGTCCATAACTGGGGCAAAAAGGTAATGGCTTATAACAGACCCTTGATGTAATTTTACTGTGATTAAAAATTCACTTGTTTTCTCTACAGGAGATTTAATAGTTGTGACAATACCTTTATACATGTCTTTAACCACATCAATATATCCTTTCGTTATGTCCTTTCTCTCCAAGACCTGCCATATAATGTCTCTAGGCAACTTATCATATGCCTTTTTTAAGTCTATAAAAACCACATGAATGTCCTTCTTTTGCTCTCTGTACTTTTCGACTAATCTTCCTAACAAGTATATTGCCTCCATTGTTGACCTAACAGACATAAACCCAAATTGATTCTATGATATTGTTGTCAGCATTCTTGGTCGACGCTCAATAACTCTTTTCCACAATTTCAATATATGACTCATCAATTTAATACTTCTATAGCTATTGTAACTATGAATATCTCCTTTATTCTTATATATTGGTACTAGGGTACTCTTTCTCCACTCATTAGGCATCCTTCTATTCAGAATAATCTTGTTGAAGAGTTTTGTCAATCATATCACTCCTATGGTCCCAAGGCTCTTCCATACCTCAATAGAGAAGCCATCTGGTCCTAAAGCCTTGCCTAATTTTATTCTTCTCAATGCGTTTCACTTCATACTTTTGTATCATGCGATAAAATATATACTCTTGACTTTAACTCCCACTAGAAGCACCCAAATGATCTTCGCTTAGGTTTTTCTCATGCTTCTCATTTAATAGTTTATCAAAGCAGTTCTTTTATATTTCCTTAATCTCCAGATCCTTCACTAATATCATACTGTCATCTTTTATACACTTAACTTGAGAGACATCTCTTGTTTTCGTCTCTATATTTTGCAAGCTTATATATATATATATATCATTTTCTCCATTCTTGTTATCTATTTTAGCATAGAAATTCTCAAACGATGTCATCTTAGTTTCCCCCACAGTTTTTTGGCCTCCTTGCAAGCTTGTTTATAGCTTTTAAAATTGACACAACTTCTATCTTTTTATCACTTCTTAAAGCACTATTTTTAGCTGTTACTATGGTCTGAATCACATCATTTCACAAAAAGTCTCTTTCGAGATGAGGCCTCTTCCTTTCGATTCTCCAAGAACTTTTTGCGATATTTTTCTAATAGAGCTTGTCATCGCGTTCCATATTTTCTCGTTGTTGCCATCGAAATCCCAAATTCATTTAGCATCTTGTCTCTAAATAACTCAAACTTTTTTCTTCGTAGGCTTCACCATCTAGTTCATGGGTCTCTGCTCTCTTTCCTCATTTTCTGTTGAAGACCGGGGGTATATGTACGGAGAAGTACTGTAAAAGCCCAAGCAAATATTTAGGACTTTAAGTATATGTTGTGACACCAAACACTCTCTAGGTATGATGACCTTGCAGTCTTTGCAAACTAAACAGTCCGCGTCTCTCACTAGGATGTAGTTTATTTGGTTTCTATTAGACCCGCTCTTATAAGTGATAAGATGCTCATCTCTCTTTTAAAAGAAAGTGTTCATTATTCTAAGGTCAAAAGGAACTGCAAAGTCTAAAATACCTTTTTCATCTTTATTTTGGGAGCTCTTATGCTTTTCCTAATTAATAGGTAGTCAACTCATACAAAGTTCTTCATACTTTTGGTAATCCTGGGGGATATGCCCCGTACAAACTCCACAATTTCCCTTGTTTTTTGGAATTAAGCGGCAGTTTAATGATCTTTTTGTGTTACTCATGAATTGTAAGTTCTTGTGTGGCTGTGTGCTTTATTACAGTTTCAGTTTTTAACTTTCTGTTTCAGGAAGTAAGCATTAGGCTGGAAGGGCAGAAAGATGAACATATATCTCAGCTACAGGAGAATGAAATGTATGATTATTAGCATCCATGAGGATTGTGGAATAATTCCATTATTCAATTATTATGATGCCAATATTTCAATTATATTAGGCTGGAAGGATGGAAAATTCCTTTTCTTGTGTGGAAAACAATCTTTGGAGCCATGATGTTTTAGGTTCCACTAAACTAATTTCCACTTATGCATGGGTAATGCTCTAAAATGTTAAAAATACAGAAGTATAGTTTTCGGACATTCTTTCCCTTCATCAATCAAATTACCTTTATATTGAAACCAATGTTTTAAAAACCGGACCGGACCAGCTGGCTCAACCGGTTGAACCGGGAACCGGTTCCCAAACAGGTCCGGTCCACCTCAAAACTGGAAAATTTCAAAAACCGCTCTAGAAATTGAAAACTAGAGTTGTCCCACCGGCTGAACCGCTGAAAAACCGGTAAAAATCGATTGAACCGGTAAAACCCTGTATTTCGTAATTTTAAAAATTAAACTAAAAATATTTACGACGTCATTATGACGTCACAGTTCGATAACGGTTGAACCGATGACCCACCCGTCCAGTGTCTTGACTGGTTCGTCGACTGGTCCGGATTTCAAAACATTGATTGAAACGTTGCTTTTCATGTATGTAAATGTGTCTTTGTCTTCTCAGTATGTCTGTATGGTGTTGTATCCATGTTTATCACTTTATGCTACATAGCTCTTAAGTAATGTTTTTAAGATTATTAAGTCCATTCCTTTACTGCTCACCATCACTTCCTTCTGTTTTGATCCTCTTCCATATGGTACCATCTTGAGTATCCATAGTAATGCACAAAATCTTCAAGTTTAGGTTAAGAAGCAAACTGAAGCAGCTTGCAGATCAGTCTGCTCTTTCTGAACAGCAACACGCACAGATGGTAATTTGTTCATGTGTTTATAATCCATTATTACGTTTCTAGGGTTAATTAGAATGCACTCTTTGCAAGGTTCTGGATTTGCTTTCATTTTGGATGTTGTATGCGCAGTTGAAGCAGAAAACACTTGAACTCCAGATTGCTGATTTGAAAATTCAACAGCATGAGCAAAAATTTCTCCAGGAACAGTCCCAGATGAAGTTATATGCAGAGCAGGTGTCACAATTATTGGCAACTGAAAAGACTTTGCGCTTTCAATTAACAGCTGATGGAGAAAAATTCCAACAATTCCAGGTTTACTTTATTCCAATAAATATGATTCCACAGTTTCTAGCATTGTTTTGGAGAATGTTTCTTATAAATTTGAAAATAACTGACAGAGTTACTTTCAGAAATCTGTCAATATGATAAATTTTGTGTACTATTTTGATGACCGTCGGGCAGGTTTTCACTGGTATTTATCGTTTACGTTCCGAAGCTGATGGCAAGCAGCATATTTAAGTAAAACTTGTCTAAAGAGATGATTTGGAAATGTTAAAGTTGTTTTATGAGAGTAACCTTTTGTACATATTGCCAAAAATCATGTCTATCTCCAATTATTCCCGTCCATACCTTCAATGATTGGGGACTACATGAATTATATTATGTTCTATAGAAAGAAGTCCTAGTAAAGTATTTCATAAAAGACACCTTGGAAATGCACATTTGTCTGAGATGTAATTTTTGAATAGCAAGAATATTAGAGGTAAGGGGACCACTGGTGGTGCAGTGGTAAAAACTCAGTCCAACAATCTTAAGGTCTTGGGTTCGAGTCTGAGCACAACCACTTTGCGTATTATTACCAAAGGTTACACATGGAGGTTTGGAAACATTTTTTCGTGTATAGACTTGCTAACTTTATTGTCTTTGTACAAAATTAACTTGAGGTTGTCCGTCAGTCAGTTTCTTTATCGTCATTTTCAAAACCTTTCTTCAGCCGTGTGGAACCAAAGTGGCATGGTTGAACTGAGACTGGAGAACTTCTGAGTGTTGAATTTCCTCAAAATGCTCCACGAGATAAAGGGGAATCGGTTGACCAACACACTGAAATAAGACCTCTTCCGAGATGAAGACATCCATTTTGCTAATGTTGTATACCTACCTAAAAACAGTCACTACTTTGAAGGAAGTTTCATGGACGACGACAGTAAAAAAAAACTCAACCAAAAGCTTTAAACAAGAGAATTACAGTTAGGGGGAACAAAAGGCCATGTTGGGTGGAATGATGATATGAGAAATTAGATTTGTGGTATATTAGCTTAGAAACTATAGAAGGCTGACTGGAAGCTATGGGAAAATTTTTGTACAATCTTGTTTTTAAGACAGCCGTCCTAAACCAGTATAAAGGAGGAGCATTGTGTGTTATGTAGCTGACAACTAACACATAAAGAAATCAATTATTCCTATGACATGAATCCAATTATAAATACGATTAATATTATGACATTCACTTTATGCGACACATTGTGCCAGACTCGTGGTGTTTCGATAAAAATGCAAGGGGCGTTGTAACTGCCTTGAGTTTTTTCAAAAAATTTTCTAGAGGTGTAGCATCGGTGCTCAACTGCGCCGATAAATGAGCAAGTGTTCTCGCATGTTTCTGCACAAGAGCGAGTAAAGAAGTTAGCCTAGGAAAATAAACTTAGACTCGCTAGATAGAATTCAGGGTCATTGATGTGTCAAACCATAGATTTAATTGATTGTATGATTAGGAGAATTAGTATAACCTGTTTACAAGAGACTAAGTGAATTGGAGTGAAAACTAAGGAAATAGAGAACACCGTGTATAAGCTTTATTACGCTAGGAAGGATAGGCATAAGAATAGGGCGGAGGTAGTTATAACGAAACACCTTAAGAATTCCGTTGTCACGGTCACGAGAAAGGAAGAGATGACTATTTTGGTTAAACTAGTGATTGGAGAGATTATTGTCAATGTTATTAGTGCTTACGCACCCAAGTCGGTTTGAATGATACACAATGACAATTGTGGGATCAAATGGATGAGATTGTGCAAAGGATTCCTTTGGGAGAAAAGATATTTATAGGCGGTGATTTCAATTAACATGTAGGCCACATTAAGCAAGAGTAAACGGTCCATGGTGGTTTTGGTTTTGGCTCTCAAAATGAAGATGAGAAGAGTATTTTGGACTTTGTAGTGACTTTTGATCTTAGAATAATGAACATTTTCTTTAGGAAGAGGGATGAACACCCTATCACTTATAAAAGCGGGTCTATTAAAAGCCTAATGTGGACTACTTCCTAATGAGAGACGCAAACCACTTAGTTTGTAAAGATTGCAAGGTCATAACAGAAGATTGTCTGGTGTCACAGCCTAGACTTGTAGTCCTAGATATTTGTTTGGAAGGTCAACAGAAAATGAGGAAAGATAGTAGAGACCCCTGAACTAGATGGTGGAGCCCACGAGGGGAGAACTTGGAGTTGTTCAGAGACAAGATGCTAAATGAAGTTGGAATTTCGATGACAGCAATGTGGAAATGTGGAACGCGATGGCGGATTCTATTAGAAAAATATCGCAAAAAGTTTTGGGAGAGTCAAAACGGAGAGGTCCCACCTCGAAAGAGACTTTTTGGTGGAATGATGCAGTCCATGCTATAGTAAAAGCTAAAAAATAGTGTTTTAAGAAGTGACAGAAAAATAAAAGTGATGCCAATTTTAGTACCTATAAACAAACCTACAAGGAGGTCAATAAAACTGTGGAGGAAACTAAGATGAGATCGTTTGAAGATTTTTATGCTAGACTAGGTAACTAAGATGGAGAAAATGATATATATATATATAAGCTTGCAAAATGGAGAGAAGAAAATAAGAGATGTCTCTCAAGTTAAGTGCATAAAAGATGACGAATATAGGATATTAGTGAAGGATGAAGAGATCAAGGGAAGGTGGAAGAACTTTTGTGATAAACTATTGAATGAGAAGCATGAGAAAAACCTAAGCAAAGATCATTTGAGTGCTTCTAGTGGGAGTCAAAGTCAAGAGTATATGTTTTATCGCTGGTACAAAAGTCTGAAGTGGCAAATGCATTGCGAATGATGAAATCAGGCAAGACTTTAGGACCAGATGACTTTATGGAAAGGCCTTGTGGACAAAGGAGTGATGTGATTGGAAAAACTGTTCAACAAGATTATTCTGACTAGAAAGATTTCTAATGAGTGAAGAAAGAGTATCTTAGTACTAATATATAAGAATAAAGGAGATATTTAGAGTTGCAATAACTATAAAGGTATTAAATTGATGAGTCATACAATGAAGTTGTGGGAAAAAAGCTGTTGAGCATCAACTAAGAAGACCGACAACGGTATCAGAGAATCGGTTCGGGTTTATGCCTGGTAGGTCAACAATGGAGGAAATATATTTGTTAATGAGATTAATTGAAAAGAATATAGAAAAAAGGACATTCACATAGTTTTTATAGACCTAGAAAAGACATATGATAAGGTGCCTAGAGATATTATATAGCGGGTCTTGTAGAGAAAATATGTGACAAAAGGATATATTTATGTGATTAAAAGATATGTATGAAGGTATTGTCACCATTATTAGATCTCCTGTAGGGGAAACAAGTGAGTTTCGAATTACAGTAGGATTACATCAAGGGTCTGCTTTGAACTATTACGTTTTTGTCTTATGTATGGATAAATTGACTAGATCCATTTATAATGGTATCCCATGATGTATGCACAGTTGTGAAAGGCGCGCCTAGGCGCGAGGCGCGGCGGGGCGCGGGTATGGTGCCTCGGGAAGGCTGGGGCGCAGGCGCGGCGGGGCGTGAGGCGCGCGCCTTTTTCAATTTAACGAAAAACTCTATTTTTTTTGCCGATTTTCTTGGTTTTCGCTCGCCTCTCTTTGTTTAGGAACATAGGGCCGACTCTGTAGCCAAAATTACACCAGAGGTGCTCCAAAATATCGAAGTCGCTGTCCCGTGGGGCTCCCTCCCCCACACCCCCGGTCTATAAAACAATGTTGAAGGTTGTAATAATGCAGGGCCAAGGGAAAATTAAAGAAATATGATGCAGGTTCACTTAGCTATGCTTACAACAAATGAAAACAACACAAATTGATAAACAAATGAGAAAGGG
>NMUG010000334.1:0-23609 GCA_002855965.1 Monotropa hypopitys
CGCCGTCAATCGCCATTGACGCCTACATCATAAGGGAAGGAGCTTCTCCACCGTAAAAATCTCCCCCTTCCAACATTGTTTTAGACAAAGCACTGGGGAAGAAGCCCTTGGTTGACTTACCTCTCCCTTCATCTCCTACTGCTCCTCTAACCCGAGCTGATGCTGGGACATGCACTTCTTTGAGCAAGCACGATGATGGACTTTTTGCCTCATCGATCTGGATGTGACTATGAAATAGATGCAACATTTTCCCCAGCATGATGATATTAAAGGCATGTCTGTGACTGACCCCACTGACCTCTATAAGGCAGGTCTGTTCGAGCTTGAAAAGGTATGAGATTGTAACCTATTTTTTGATTTTATCGATTATGTCATTTCTTCGAGCTACATGACATTTTTTCTTTGCGCAGGCCATAATTCGGATGGAGTTTTTGGGAAGGCAAGTGACAATGCTTTCGAATGAAAAGGCTATGCTGGAGACAGCAAATTGGATCCTAACCACCTACAATGTTTCTCTGAGCAAAGAGCTCAACAAAATTAATTTCTCCAAGGAGTCGACAGATGCTCTTATTGAGGAGTTGACTGCTTCTCGGGATGCCGTCGTCTTGGTCCTCGCTTCTGCTAACCAAGCATGAGAAAAGACGAATGATGAGATGAAACTTAGCAAAGAACTTGCCGAGAAGTCATAGACTGAAGCTAAAGACTGGAAAGACAAGTTTTCACCCCTTGAAGTGCAGCAATCTAAGGTGCTTTTGGCAAATCGAGGGAAGATCATTGAGGAGTACTTGGCATCCAAGGCATTCCAGAAGATTAAAGATGATCTGAAAGTGAATATAGCCACCTCGATGGTTAAGTCCGACCAATTTTAGTAGAAAATTCAGCACTACTTTGATGAGGGTGTTGATATGATGAAGGAAGCTGCTTCTGCTTATTACCCTTACCTGAATTTTTCTATTTTTATTCAATGACCGACGAGATAGTGGTGAATATCAACATTCCCGATGTAGATCTAGGAGATGCTCCGGATATCCTAGTCGTTGTTGAAGATGATGATAGCAGCGAAAAAGGTGGAGAAGGTGTTAAAAAAGATGGGGAGGGTGTTGAAGAAATGTCAACTACCATTGGGGAACATCCAACTTGTGCATGTGAGGCTGTAGACGTTGCTATGGTCCCCAATAGCTCTGCTGTGCAAGAGGACCGATGAGATGTTAAGGCTTCTTTGGATGCCTCTGTTATTGACTTAAACAAAACTGATAACTTTCGATTTGTGATGACTTTTAATTTGTAATGACTAGTGACTTATGGAGTGTTGGCACTCCTTTGTTTATCATACTACAAGTGTTCTCATATCTCTTTTGTTTGTCTTATCTGATCTTCTCCCCTAAGTGATGTGCTCAGACATTCTGAGCTCTTCACTTGTTGTTTATCGCTTTTCTTTTCTTATCTGTTTCTGTGACTGAATGTTGAACTAAGTCTGTTTTACCTTTTCATGAGCAATGTTGTCATTCCTTAAGACGTCAGAGCATTATGTTCCGTAAGATGGTTGATCTTTGTAGTCTAGATCCTTTCGTACCATTTTACATCGTAGCGTTCCTGGAGTCTTGGCCTTGTGCTGAGTTGTGCCGCAGCTGCCCAGTTGAGCTGTGCCTTAGCACAATTTTACGCTGTAGCATTCCTGGAGCCTTGGCATTGTGCTGAGTTGTGCCGCAGTTGCCCAGTTGAGCCGTGTCTTAGCACAATTTTACGCCGTAGCATTGTTGGTGGCCTTGGCCTTGTGCTTAGCTATACCGTAGCTGACCAGCTGAGCTGTGCCTTAGTACAATTTTATGTCGTATCATTGTTGGTGGCCTTGTCCTTGCACTCAGCTGTGCCGTAGCTGACCAGTTGAGCTGTGCCTTAGCATAATTTTATGCCGTAGTGTTTTTGGTGGCCTTAGCCTTGTGCTCAGCTGTGCCGTAGCTAATCAGCTGAGCTGTGCCTTAGCACAATTTTATGTCGTAGTGTTGTCGGTGGCCTTGGCCTTGCGCTCAGCTGTTCCATAGCTGACCAGCTGAGCTGAGCCTTAATACAATTTTACGTCGTAGCATTTTTGGTGGCCTTGGCATTGTGCTCAGCTGTGCTATAGCTAATCAACTGAGTTGTGCCTTAACACAATTTTACCTCACCTTTACTCTATGAACAACTGTGTTGGCCCTATGTTTTGATGATGCATTTATTCCACAAATATAGTATTTATAAAATAATTTTATAATTCCTTGAACTGATCTTTAATTGGTTCAATATCTATTTAAAATCAAGGAATTATATTTGTGCTTTGATTTCCACGATATTCTTGATTAATTATTTTAGAGGCTAAAGGATTTTGATTTCATTGTCTTATCTATCTTTCTATAAAATCTCTTGACCCTTGAATATTCATATAAAATATTTGATTCTCTATTTTGGACTTAAAATGTTTTTAAGAAAATACTTGGAAAATGTTTATTCTTACAAGTCCTTTTATCTTCACATTTTTCCAAAGATGTTTTCTTCATGAAAAACCTAGAGAATTAAACTACCTAAGCAGGGGTTCTTGCCTCATATAAATTGGACTTAAAAATCTGCCCCAAACCCTAACCGGTATGCAAATCGGTATACTGGGTGGTATGCCGGCCGACATACCGGTCCCATACCGGTTTTGGTCAAATTCGGGCAATAGCTTCCTTCTTTGTTACAAAGCACATTTTTGCCTAACCGGCATACTGGCCGGTATACCGGCCAGCATACCAGTCCCATATCGGTTCCATACCGGTGCCATACCGGCCTGTGTAAAAATGTACAGATTCATATTTTAAGTTCCAAATATTTACTATAATGCCACCCAACGACTATAAACGGTTAGTTTTGGATTGGGAGCTATATAAATATACTTGAGTGTCCTTGAAAATGTTAGAGATTGCTCCTACAAGTTCTATATTTATACCTCTCTCTCTCTCAAGATCTAAATCATCTCTCTTACTCTATTATTCTTATATTTTGTATATTCTTGAGAGAAAGAGAGAGTGTACTTCATTATAATATTAATTGAGAGTTGTTCTTAATTGGCTAGAGCAAGGATTTGTCTTGCTCATTTTATTGTCCTTGGAGCTTACACTTGAAGTCAAGACTTGAAGAATCAAGCTTTCACAAAGTTACTTGAAGATCATTGGAGTCAAGACTAAGCCTAGGAGGAGACTTGGAGCTTGCATTGAAGGTTGGAGTTGCCTTGGAAAAAACTCAACATTGAAAGTGGGAGCCACCTTTGGAAGTCGCTCATCAAAGAAAGTTTGAGAAGCCTTGAAAAATCTCTCGACACTTGTAAGGGTTTGAAAACCACCCGAAGGTTGTAAAAGGCAGTGGAACTCTTACTAGTTGGTAGTAGAAGTGGATGTAAAGTTAGGGACGTGGACAATCCTTAACCGAACCACTATAAATTCTTGTGTGTTCCTCTCCCTTCTCTCTTTACACTTTTACAACCTATACTTGTGCTTGCACCTTCTCTATTTCAAAAGTAATTTTTAAATCAACCTCTTGGAACCAAAACAATCTAGGGAACCTCAACTGTTGCCGTATTGCAACAACTTAGGTGTAACGGAAGGGTTTTGGAATTAGTTCCTTGACCTAGATTCCAATACCTTGTCCAACTTATTATTAATTTGAAAAGAAACTTTTATTTGGGTATTTAGTTTAATAAACCAATTCACCCCCTCTTGGTTGCCTAGTGCATCTAGTATATCGGAACTAACAAACTGAAATTGTTTTGCAGGCATCAACAGTTCGTTTAGAGAAGTCGATAATTAATTTCAAGCACATAAACAATCAACTTTGAGAGGACAAAAACGAAGAAAATAGCACAAATATGGAAAACACATGAATACGCCTTGTCTTTATTTGTAATAATGCTTCAAGTGCTCAGCATTCCAAGGGTTGTTCAGTTCCTTTCCTCTTAGTGTTGCTAGTCTATACGCCCCTGCCTTGGAGTGTCTTAATACTTTGTAGGAGCCTTCCCAATTGGGTTGCAACTGCTTGACCTTCCACTTTGTAGGGTCCGCCTTTCTAAGTACAAGATCTCCAGGTCAAAATGATCTCGGCTGCACTTTAGTGTCATGGTACCTGGCCATTCTTTGTTGGTAAATGACGTTTTTTGCAGCTGCTATGTCTCTCTTTTCTTCTAACAGATCGAGCTCAGCCCTCAAGTCTTCCTTATTTTCAGAGTCATCCAGCGATGTTGTCCTGTAGTTGAGAATCTCCACTTCAATCAAGACGACGACCTCAGATCCAAAGGCTAAAGCATAAGGGGATTCCTCTATTGATGTTCTCGCTGTGGTACGAAAGGCCCATAACACGGAGTGCAGTCCCTTTGGACAGTCTCCCTTCGCATTCCTCATCCTCCCCTTCATCCCCGTCTTTATTTACCGATTAATGACCTCATTTTTCCCATTAGCCCTGGGGTAGGATTTTGACGTATAATGTACATTGACTGCCTTGGCACTGCAGAATTCCTTGAAATCCGCATTGTCAAACTGCTTTCCCAAGTCAACCACCAGCACGCGTGGCAGGCTGAACCTGTATATGATGTTCTACCATAGGAAAGAAATGGTAACATGAGTAGTGATGATAGATAATGCCTTAACTTCTACCCACTTGGTGAAGTAGTCGATGGCCACTATCGCGTACTATAACTGACTTCTTCCCTTCGGCAATGGCCCGATAAAATCCATCCCCCATTGCACAAAAAGCCAGGGACCTCTCATTGGACACATCTTCATAGGTAATCTGTGAGAGACGTTGGCGAACTTTTGACACGGGTCACATTTTCGCACCATTTGGGTGCAATCCTTCTGCATCGTAGGCCAAAATTACCCCAGCCTCACTATTTTGTATGCCAGGGCCCTTCCTCCCTGGTGCATTCCGCAAATGCCCTCGTGGACTTCCTCCATAATCCTGGATGCTTCTCCCATTGCCAAGCATCGCAGGTACGATAGTGAAAAGCTTCTCCTGTAGAGGACGTCTGTAATACCCATTCTATATTATAGATTATTTTTATTAATAATTCTAAAAATATTAGAATGTGAAGTGAGTGAAGGAAGTTTTAAAAGGGGCATTTAGGTATTTTTATATATATGTAAATATATAATACCTTAATTACAAAAATAAGGAAGGAGGGTGGCACACAAGGGTAATCATGTGAGTTAGTGGAGGGGTAAGGAGGTAATTTAACCTAAAAACCTGATTTGGGGTTATAGATGGAGAGAGTTTGGATCAAACTCATTGGTTGAGTGAGTTCTTGAGAGTTCTTGAGAGCTCTCTAGAGAGAGAAGGAGGAAGAAAGATCACGAGGTTTGGGAATCCTAGAGAGTTCTCCCACACATGGATCAAGCATCAAGTAAGTATTATCCTCCTTAAATCTTATAATCAAATTTGTAGAAACAAAGCCAAGATCTAGGTTTTGGTAATTTTTGGATTTAGGGGTGTTCTTGAGGAAAACTTCCAATTTAAGACCTTGTAGTGGGTTGTGGGTTTTGTAATTGAAGTATGTTAGTGGTAGAAGTGTTCTCAATACTTTAGTATATTTGATTTTTGGGTTTGGAGGCAAAAAGATCAGAGTTAGGAAGGTTGGAGAAGAGGATGTTCGTCAAAATTTTTTCTGGAAATCGATTTCTGAAGAAGGGGTACCAGTCCCTTGTTTTATGGGGTACCGGTCCCCGTTAAGTAGTTTGGCAGGGGAATGAAATGGGTACCGGTCCCTTGATTAGGCGGGTACCAGTCCCCGTAATGCAATTTGGATGAAAATGTTGGGGGTATCGGTCCCCCATAAAGGCGGGTACCGGTCCCCGTTGAGCAGTGAGGTGGGAGAAGGGGCAAGTACCGGTCCCTTGAAAAGGTGGGTACCAGTCCATTGGTTGCAGTTTGCCGAGAGAAGGGACGGGTACCGGTCCCCCAAAAAGGCGGGTACCGGTCCCCACTGGAGGTTTTTGGGCAATTTTTGGGTAACTTTTCGGGGTGTTCGGAGATGGTCTTGGGATGTGTTTGGAAGGTATTAAAGACTAATTATAGACTCTAATAAGTGGTTAAAGATGGTTATCGATTTAGTTGATTTGATTTAATGCTTTCATTATTTTCTGGTCAAAACTATATATTCATGTGGACTGAAATTGTAATTGTTTTAACAAGGACGTTTGAGGAAGGCATTGAGGCCTCACTCAAGGTCAAGGAAAAGGGTTTGAACCAGACAAGGAAAAGGTTTGAACAACGGTGTTGGTGAGTGTATGTTTATGGTATTTTGAGAGTACTTTGCTTGACTCTCAAAGTACATGTTTACTTGTTTAAAACTGTTTGGAAGCATCTATATTCTGTTTAGTACCTAGATTTGAGATTGGAATGTGATAGTAACAAGCATACTTCATGATGAATATATTTGGAAGTTTACTTCCTGCAGACTACACGTTAGACGTGGGAGTGAGTTGTATTAAAATACATTAGGGGAAAGCATGATATATATGTATATATGCACCTTGGAACATAAGTTCTTGCAGACTACACGATTTATCGTGGGAGTGAGTTTCTCCAGGTAATACACCCACTATGGAGAGGGGTCATACCCCAAATGGAGTATCCTTGTGATACATTGGATGGGTGTGCTAGGCACACAAACTATCACATATAGTGATAGCTATTTTGAAAAGGAAAGTGGAAAGGTTTTGAAAAATGGGCTTCGGCTATATACATATGTAAAAGCATGGGATACATGGGGTTGGAAGTATATGTTTTTAGGGGTTGGACCCTTGTTTCTTGCAAGTTAAATTTTTGCATGATTTTATTAAATTTGTTGCAATTGTGAAATCAAAATATCATATTCACACTCTGATTTCTCTGTATTTTTCTTAAATGCTTGGAAACTAGGTCTTGGAGCTAGCGGTCCACTGCGTAGCTTGGTGAGATAACTTTTGGAAGCATGGATTTGGATGGATAGCTTGGGGCATAGCTTGAAGAGGTGATACTTGGCTTGTGTGCCAGGATTTTGGGTTGAGAAGAACCTTATTCTTTTAATCTTAGTACTTTTACTTTTCCTTCTAGTATTTGTCCATAGAAGCAATTTTCGTACATTGTGGTTTGCTAGAAGAACAACTATGGCTTTGAGTTTCTTATTTGCACTTGTGGCTAGTTGATGTTTGGTTTTAGAATTGATGACTCTTGGGATTAAATGATAAGAAAAAATTTTATTCCACATAATTATTTGATGAGTTTGGTAAGGGATGTTACAACTTGGTATCATAGCTTAGGCTATAGGTCCGAGTTAGGGGACCGCGTGATTGAATAGAAATTGTGCTTGAGGTATGAGTTTGAGGTAAGTGTTGGGAGTTCGGGTATTAGTATTTTGTGACTATTATGTGTATCTTTGACACCCATGGGACTTGACTTGAAATCCGATTGGAAGAATGCCTGATCAACGTTCTCTTCCAATGGGAAGTCTTGAAAAGTTAAGTGGAAAAGCATAGTACAACAAAATGCTAAGGTTAGGGTGGCTAAGTAGTGGACCATAGGATGTCGAGTCATGCTTTGAGTCATTGAGGTGTGTTGACTAACGCGTGCATTTTATATCTGACACTTGTTTCCACTATATTTCTTGTCTAAGTATGTGGCAGGAAATGAAGAATGTGCAATAATCGGACAATGTAGAGAATCAGTTAATTCAAGAAGATGGGAATTGCTCGATTTCAGTAAAGAACTCTAAGGATGGAAGACTAAGTGACGTAGGCAAATGGCAGAAAGACAAGTTGGTTTGACTTTAAAATTTTAAAGATTAAATTCAAAGAATTTGGGCGAGTGGTAATGCCTAGTGAAACAGTGGATTGGGAAATGCTTATAGCATGAATTGGTGATGTTTTGTAGATAAATTGATGAGTAAAGAGGTGAGAGTAACATTTTATGTTTTGGGGGTGAAATATTTTAATTGTGAAAGGATATTTGAGGTCGGGATCAGCATATTTAATAGAGGTAATACTAGTTGAGTCTAAAGTGATTTCTTGGGGAATATTGGTAAGGAGTTTTAGTGACGGTTTATTTTAGAGCATTATAGACTTGTGCTAGATGAAGTGCTTGTACCTTGAGGCAAATGGAAATGAGGGTGACAAATTTTGAGGTAGGGATTGAAGTTGTATCCAAATATGCTAGAATTGGTGAATCAAGGAGAAAAAGAGTTGGAAAATTTAGAATGATTTGATGTCGAGAGGGGGCAGCCCAATTGGTTTCTCTTACAGAATGAAATTGGTGTACTTGGTGATTGGGATTAGAAGGGCTAAGAGGAAAATTATGGAAGTGGAGGAATAACATAGTGGTCTTGAAATAAGCCAGTTGAATTTTGGAATCAAACATATCGGGTTGTAGTAGTGTGAAGTGTGTTGAGAGTTGAGTTATAAAAGTTTTGAGTGATGACTAATGATCAGTGAGTAATGTATTGTTGTTCTAGATGTGTTCTATGAATCTTTGGGTTAAGGATTTGTGTTCTCAAAGTCAATAAAGTGGTATATCCTATTATGGTGATGAAGGGCATATAATGATTTGGTGTCCAAAAGCGTCAGGTGGCAATCAAAGGAGGAGTGTGGGGATACGAGATTGGCAATGTGGATGGGGAAAAGAAAGAGTTGGGTATTAGTCGACAATTGGGTGAGAGAGATTCAATGGTTCTTGAGGGATGTCTCGGTTGTGGAGTTCTATGTTATGAGGGAGAGCGTGTGCTAAAGAAGGCACAATGGTTCAAATGTTCGAGTGCAACTAGTATGGATACCAAGCAGTCAATATTCACAGCAACGGAGTTAGATTCCAGCATCAATTGCAGAGTTTGTAATGAGTGGTGCAGGCAAAAATGCAACAGGTATATATTTACTATTTTTTTAACATTTTGTGCTCGACAATGGGTTGTACTATTGCATAATTTCAACCATGATATTTTATGTCTGCACGAAAATATATACACATCCTGTTAAACAAATTAATGACCTATGAGTTAGATTGGGCACGAGATAGTGGTGCAGGTATGTTAATGTTAAAATTGCAGTTGGACGCGTGGTAAGAATTTTATTGTTAGTGTAAAATTTTTCTTAAGGTAAATTAAAAATTTAATAAAGTTATCTAGTCAAATTGTTTCGGTGTGGATAAAAGAGTAACAAGTGTATTATGACCTTTTTACTATTGGGGCATGCAGTTGAATGCATGTGGGTGTGAGCTATGTTGGAAGTAATGTGTGAGAATGGGAAAAGTGGATTGCCAAAGATACAGAGAATGTAATGAATCTAATATAAACCTATGTATATGTTTGCTTGAGCCTAAAAATAGGATAACTGGAAAGTGTGGCTTGTGTTATGCATAGCGTGTGTTATTATCAAGATGTTAATGAAAGTTATAGTATGTTTTGGATTCAGTGTTACATTAGGCCTTGTCCTGGGGTGGTAGTGGTATGTTTCGAAAAGAAACCTTATTGCGAATTGGGTTAAGTATGAAATTTAAAAAAGTTATGGCAAGTAAGAGAATTTCAATATAGTATAAGTGGTTTTGCCACCTATGTTATTGTTGAGAAGGGAATGTGAGTGATATCTTGAGGATGTCCTTGTGGTGAGAGAGTTGGGTTGAGTAGAGTCCGTATGGATAGTTTATACTCTTTGAGATTGTGACTTTGATGAAAACCTTAGTGTATTATCGACTTGGGAAAGAGTATGAGCAATACTTGAGTATTGGATTATCAGAAATTGAGAGGAAAGAAGTTGTTGTGGTTAACTGCAGGTGAAACTTTTGGGTAGTGTTGAGCGGTATTTTTGAGTTAACCTATCGTTAGTAAGAATTATTGGCGTAAATCGGGGTAGAAATTGGTACACAAGAGGTTGTTATATGTTCTCCAAGGCAAATTCTTGGGTTAGCAGATTACTATTAAAAGATTATAGAAACCTTTTCGGTCAAGTCACATGGTTGTATGGTTTAGCTAGGTGGTATAAGATTTGAGTTACTAATGAAAGGGCGAGAATGATTTTAAGAGGTTAAAGAAGAGATTGATGTCTATAGCAATGTTAAAATAGTGATGAGAGGAACTGTTGTCTCGGGGAAATTCTAGTGATTTTCGATTAGAATAGTATTGGCAAGTGAGATTCGTCGTTGTTAAGTCTGGGTTAGATAAACTTCAAGAGTAATGGAAAATGCATGTCAAGTCATTTGGAGCGATTAGCATTGTATTAGCTAGACTCAGTGGGATTGTGGTCCTTTTAGCTAAGCAAAAGAGGTCTTAATTGGGATGTCTCAAGAGATAGTTGTTAGTCACCCTTATTGGTGTTGAGTTTAATTTTTGTAACTAAGATGGCGAACTCTTAATGTTGAGGCTAGTATATTTGTGCCGAGAGATGTTAGACTAAAAAGAAAGAGAATGGAAGTGTGGTTAAGTGTTTTATGCGACTACCGATTTGAGCTCGAGGATATGAAATCTGGAGAGTGAAGTTAATATACCTAAACTCTTAATGAGATTTGGGAAATTATATTCGAGGATATTCGTGGCATGGATTGCCTAAGTTTAAAGATAACATTGATTTTGGTTGAGATGTTGTGAATTGCTGGGCAGAGCTTGTATGTTTCCGTTTAGTGGAAATTTGGAGCGATTGGGATGGTTTTGTTGAACGATGGAAAGGTATGCATACACGTAGTGGTACTCGGGTATGAAGCTAGAAAAGGTGATTTACAAGTTATATAGAGGCCTTGAGTATATGTTTTATAAGGTTGTTAAGCAACTTCGAAGTTTGGTAGATGTTAATGGTCTATGGTAGAGGGTTATTCGAATATTGGAGGATTTTGTGAGAATGCATGAAATTATTGTTCGAAATCTTGAGACGATTGTCTTTTGTGAAGCGAGGTGTGTGTAGTAGCAGTATCAATGTAATTTCAAGGTAGTTCTTTTGGGAAATTTTCTATGGAAGATGGTGTTACTCATCATGTGATTAGAAAAATGTTGTTAAGAGTCAGTGGTAAATTCGGATTAGATTCATTATAACATGGGTATCAAGCTAGTTTGGAGAGTGTAGATGTTGTTTAAAAATCTATAAGAAAGTTGTTCCTACAATAATCGTGATGAGTAGGAATTGGGATAAGGAACTAAGTGTTCTTGCGGTAACTCTATGGTAGGTCTTGTTGTTTTTGTAAAGAAAAAGAAAGTTGTGACTATTATTACTATTCGAATCGCACCGATGTAACTGGAGTTGTAGTTAGAAGTAATAAAAGTAGAAAATGCTTGATTGTTGGGAATTGAGTTCCATCGTGGTTAAGGAACGTGGGGTTGGGAGAAAGAAGTATAGTACCACCTTAGCATGAAACTATGAGAAGTCTTGGGTAGACCAGATCATAGATAGTATGAAAACCTTTGTGGTGATAGAAAAAATTGAACTAAAGGTCATAGGGAGATGGTAGAGTAGAGTTATGATTGAAGTAGAATTTGGGGATGGTAAGAGAAGACTTGGGTTGATCTTATTTTGTTCATCATTAGTGGATAAAACTATAGTCGTTTTGACATTTTAAGAGCAAGTTGGCAAAGGCGTTTGTGATGTTAAGCCCTTAGGGTATCATTGATTGTAGATTCCTATTGTCGTTGTGAGGAAACTTGATATTTATAATGAGAAATTGTATTGGTAATGATGTTGGAGATTTAAGGTGTTGTCCCGTTTGCAAACCAATTGTGGGAATAGGAGAAGAAATGAAATAAGGATGGGCAATAATGGATGTGAGATTATGAAACGTGGAACTTGTCGAATTTTTGATGGATAAAACCTTGTGTCGAAAAGTAGAGAGTTGGAAGAAAATAGTGGAAGAATTTAAGGTTGGTTGGTATAAATCTCTAAGGTATTTTAATTTCGGGGATGAAATTCTCTAAGGGGGGCAGAGTTGTATTACCCGTTCCATATTATAGATTATTTTTATTAATAATTCTAAAAATATTAGAATGTGAAGTGAGTGAAGGAAGTTTTAAAAGGGGCATTTAGGTATTTTTATATATATGTAAATATATATAATGCCATAATTATAAAAATAAGGAATGAGGGTGGCACACAAGGGTAATTACGTGAGTTAGTGGAGGGGTAAGGAGGTAATTTAACCTAAAAACCTGATTTGGGGTTATAGATGGAGAGAGTTTGAATCAAACTCATTGGTTGAGTGAGTTCTTGAGAGTTCTTGAGAGCTATCTAGAGAGAGAAGGAGGAAGAAGGATCATGAGGTTTGGGAATCCTAGAGAGTTCTCCCACACATGGATCAAGCACCAAGTAAGTATTATCCTCCTTAAATCTTATAATCAAATTTGTAGAAACAAAGTCAAGATCTAGGTTTTGATAATTTTCAAATTTAGGGGTGTTCTTGAGGAAAACTTCCGATTTGAGGCCTTGTAGTGGGTTGTGGATTTTGTAATTGAAGTATGTTAGTGGTAGGAGTGTTCTCAACACTTTAGTATATTTGATTTTTGGGTTTGGAGGCAAAACGATTGGAGTTAGGAAGGTTGGAGAAGAGGATGTTTGTCAAAACATTTTCTGGAAATCGATTTCTGAAGAAGGGGTATCGGTCCCTTGTTTTATGGGGGACCGGTCCCCGTTAAGCAGTTTGGCGGGGGAATGAAAGGGGTACCGGTCCCTTGATTAGGCGGGTACCGGTCCCCGTAATGCAATTTGGCTGAAAATGTTGGGGGTACCGGTCCCCCGTAAAGGCGGGTACCGGTCCCCGTTGAGCAGTGAGGTGAGAGAAGGGGCGGGTACCGGTCCCTTGAAAAGATGGGTACCGGGCAGTTTGCCGAGAGAAGGGACGAGTACCAGTCCCCCGAAAAGGCGGGTACCAGTCCCCGCTGGAGGTTTTTGGGCAGTTTTTGGGTAACTTTCCGAGGTGTTCGGAGATGATCTTTGTAACACTCCGCAAATTTTAGCGCGACTTGTACCCATTTTAGAAATTATATCGCTTAGAGTTTCGGCTAAAAGACGTCCTTGGGAAGAAATCAAGTCCATTTGATCGTATTTGAGTGTGAAGATATTGTTTGGGAATTCCGTTGAACCTATTTGTATCGCTTGGTTTGGGTTCGGCACACGTTAGGGTGGTTTGGAACCCCCTTTCTATCAACCTTTCACTTTTGGGGAAAGCTGCATCGGTGCAGCCATGAGGTGCATCGGTGCAGGGAGCCCATTAGGCTTTGCATCGGTGCAGTACCGATACGGAGGAGCTCTGGTCCCTTGAAGCTTCAGTTGCATCAGTGCAATTTGTGTTGCATTGACGCAGGTCCCCTCTTGCATCGGTGCAGAACCAATGCACAGCACTTCTGGTCCAATTTTCGTAAGGGCTGCATCGGTGCAGCTTAGAATTGCACCGGTGCAGCTGCTATTTTTCGGGCAATCACTAAGGGTAATCTTGTATTTTCACATAGGGCCCTATATATATGGCTTGGACACGATTTTAGGGCATTCTTGGGCCATTTTTCTGCAGAACACTCCCTCTCTCTACCTCCCTCTTGTCCTCCTCTCACTTCTCTCCTCCATAGCTCTCCATCCATGGAGATTTGGAGCTTCCGGCCTTCATAAACGTCGATGAGTGCGCCGAGGACATCGCATTGACGGTGGTTTAATTGCATAGTCGTATCGTTAGTGGTTCGATTCGTTGGTATCGGGTATGTAGTCGCTTGTTGTCATTAAATTGGTTGACGTCAGTTTAGCCTCGGGAAATTGTGTTAGTCTTGGAATGGTGTATGAGTGGAGAGAACATTTTGTGTTGAGAATTTACCTTAGAATGATCTAGGCGCCATGTGTTTGATGAATTGCCCGAGTGGGCCTTGAGGTGAAATTTGGATGCGTCGATCATGTCTAATCATAGTATGGAACGTGGGAAGGGTATAAGACTCAAATGGGATCGCTTAGGTTTACAATGATGTGAATTGAGATGTTTGAGGATGCTCGGATGAATTTGGTTGTCGAGTGGAAAGAATTATAGTATGTCGACTTGAATGACGACTCTTGAAATAAATTGGGTTATCTAAGCTTGAATTGAACATTGTTGAAAGTGAGATGGTAGTTTACGTGGATAACTCTCCTTGGAGAGGAAATATGGGAATTGGTGGGAATTGGATTTAGCCTTGGGCTTGTCATGAATGGGGTGAACTCGGTAATGCAATGAAAATCACCCAAAATGAAATGAATGGAATGAATGCAATGAATGTCAAATATGGGGATGGATCCTACGAGGACCACTCTTGGATAATCTTGAATCCTCTTAGTAAATCCCACCAAGTAAAACATCAATGAAAGAAATGTGAAGAGAAAGTGTGATGTGATTGATGGCGTACAGAGGATACCATCTTGGGTTTTGGGAGGTACTTTGCCCCAACCCATATGATGTGACGAAATGGTTTTTGAAAGCTTACGGAGTGAGGAGGTTCTTGCCCTTATGACCGGAATGTGTTGATGGTATCCATCCGGGTAGGATGGTTCATGCCCTACCCGCGGTATTGCCTCTGGGTTAAGGATGGTCAATGCCCTTCCCGGGATTGTACTCTGCGTGGCTCATTGTACCGCCCAGGAGTCCTTCATAGCGGGCGTTAGTCTCCGTCGTGACTCCCTTGTGTCGCCAAGGGAGAAATATGCATGTTGAGGAGACGACTGCGGTGTCCTGTGACCTAGCCCTTGTGTGTGGTGGGTAGGACGGTTGCGACCTCCTGTTCCGTGTCTCACCTACGTGAGTAAGATGGAAAGGATGATACCACTTGCTGGCCTAGGCAGGTGATGGTGATGTTGTGAAGAGTGTTAAACGAAATGAAAAGCTACATATGCAACCCAATTATCTTTCAAAGATAAACAATACCAAAATCCATAATACGGTTATGTACTTATCAAAGGAAGTGGAATAGGCAGAGTTGTCGAGGTTCTATTGTATTTGTCGGGATTTGTTGGTTAGTGGTTTGGGGTGTTGGCCTTGGTATAATGGTTCCCTTGGATGATGGGGAAAGGTGTGTGCTTGCGGTTGTTGGATTCCTTCTCGAGAGATCGAGATGTGGTTACTTAATCTTGGTTGTAGTCTCGGTAAAGAGTTGTTGAGGTTGTACGACTTGGTTCCTTGTGTGCCGAGAGTGGGTTGGATGACCTGCTACTCGTTGACTTTGGAGATACTTTTAGCCTCACTTCACTTGTGTGTGTGTGTGAGTGTGTTGTGCCTTATTGTTAGCCTTGCCTTACCTTGGTTTGTTCAACTTAGGTTAGCATGCGCTCGCGCATGCTTTGTAGTCTTTAGTTGTTACTGTCACTGAGCTGTGTTTGCTCAGACCCTCCTCTCTTTCTCTTTTCCAGGCTTGTACTGCAGGATTTCTCTTACAGGAATTGGCGTGGAGCTTGTGCTAGCAGCTGGTTCCTTTGGAGTTGCGGCCTTGACTATCTCTGTGTTGTTGTACTTCTTTTCAGGCTTCAGGTTGTAGTACTGTTGTAGTTGTACTTTTTTTACAGTTTGTAGTGAGTAGTTCTGTTGCACCTTTTCCCTTCTTGTACTCTTTCAGTTTTGTACATTGTATCAAGATTAATGTAATGAGAACTTCAACCGCAATGCTACTGTATGGTGACTATTAACTCTCCTATGTTTGTGTTTACTTTATTTCAAAAAAAATATGTTGGAAAAGTTTTACTTAAAAACACGGGGTGTTACAGTTGGTATTAGAGCTTTTGGTTTGAATACCTTCGGACCGTGGGGAGACACCTAGTCTCCATGGGTTCCTAGGTTCATTACGATTGATGCAATTATTCTCGTGTGCCTTGGAGCACCGTTTGCATTGGGTTTGCTTCCTCAGAGTCGCTTGTTTTGTTCTGACTCTTCCTTGAGTTGTTGAGTTTTATTAGATGGTGGGAGATGAGTTATTCCTCCCCATGAAGTAGAGATATGTTAGCGGTTGTGCACTGGAGTGCCTGACTTCTTAGAGATTTGTGGTGTAGCTTCCGTTGTTCAGGTGATTTGAGGATTTCTTTGTGGCTTTTGAGCCTATATTCAGTGGTTAATGATGGACTTTGTGACAGTCGATTGATTGATTCTTGTTGCTCTCCTAGTGAGGGTGATAATTCGGTGTGCGTTTAAATAACCCTTTATTGATTTCTTGTTCTTGTGACCGTTGATGAACTCCTTGTGCGCTACTCGTGATAGACGAATGTGATTCCTCGTGACGTGTCTGTGTTGACAGTCGTTCTTGTGACTGGGAAGTTGTAGTGCTCTTGCGATTGAGCCTTAAATTCTATTTCACTTCGTGACAGTGATTGTTAGAGCTTGTTGTCTGCACCTTTAAAGTTGATTGTCTCTTTGTGGTCGAGTCTTGACTTCCACTCTAGTGATGTGGTAAGCTTCTTGTCGGATAGCCTCGTGGTTGATGGTTGTTTACTTTTGGGATTGACTGAGTCTCCCTAGTGTGTCTAGTCCTTTGTGTGAGTTGTAAAATCTTGGTATGATCTTGCATGTGGGATTGTGATTAGTAGTTGCTCCTTGGTGTGTTAGCATTTAGTGATTTAGGGTTTGTGACCTTCTTGAGAAGTGGTAATATCGTAGTGTGGTAAGACCTTGTGGTGGCAGAGAACTTATGTGGTTCACGTGGGGTGTGAAGTATTCGTGGGTCGGTAGGTTCTCCTTGCGTGTTAGTACCAAGTGGTTGATGATTGGTAGCGTTCTACCCTTGCTTGATGTGAGTGCCAGTTTTGACTTGTGGTTTGAGATTACTTGAGGATTTGTAATGAACTTAGTACCTTGTGGCTGTGGTTACTTCTTGAGTGAGAGAGAAGAATGAAGAAAGTTAAGCGTGGTACCTTATTCTTATGGCAACTTTGAGTTTGTGGCTTGAGGTCTTTCGGAAAAGACTGGAATTGTGCGGATCCCTTGACAGTTAGTTGGTTGTTGGTTATTTGAGTTTTGGAACGATTCGGGTGTTAGACTTGTTTCGGGTTACTTTGGGGGTTACTCGGCATAGCATTGCATATTGTGGAAATTTGGGGAAATTGGTTTGATGTATTGTGTAACTGCTTGCGACTTGAAGACGAGAGTTAGAGTTACTTTCTCATTTTAGTATGAGGTTATAGGGGTAAATCGTGATTGGTTGATTTATTCACTTCGTCTTGATGACGGAATGTGGTTGTCAGTGTGTCTCTCTTTCTAAACATTTGAAATTCCTCCTTGCTTAACCTTTGCGGATCAGTGAGTGGATGTCGTCCTTGGTGGTTTATTGCCTCTTCGGCTCTCTTGGGTCAGTGTGCGCTTGTGACTTATCCTGGTCGTTACTTGAATTCCTAGATTTGTGGTCTTGTGGAATTGACCTCTCATAGTTCTTGTCTGGCACTTGGTGGCGATTGCGGAAGCTGTGCGTTGTTTGGGAAACCTCCTTGTTCCTTGTTTCCTTCTTGTGTTGTTGTATCTGGTTTTGACCATCTCCCTTTCGATTCCTCATGCAGTGTCTTCAGTCTCGGCATGTGTTGAGATGGTGATGCATTGTTCTTCTCGTGCGTAGAGAATCATATCTCTCGCAGAATCTTGTTGTTAGGAATTATATCTTTGCCTGGAGCATTGTTGTCTTGCGGGTTGCATTCATGCATTTGCTCTTGGCCATCGTGTCGTCGTGCAAATCCGGACTGTGTCGTATCTGTTAGTACCGTGTCTATTTGCATTTAGACACTTCGATTCTACAATATTGTACCCTATTAGGGATTTGTTCTGAGAGTGTGTATCTATCGATACACCTTGCCTAAGTCTCAAAAATCCGTTTCGTTTATAGGAATGTTTCCTTGTTGGGTGTTGTTAAATTGTAGTGAGGCGTTTTGACTTCTTTCGTTGTTGTTGCATCCACCTGTTGCTTTCGTACCAAAGTGTTCGTGTTCGTTTGCGAAATTAGTAAGGCGTGGGAAAATGGGTACGATTGCATATTGACTTTTAGACTTGGTGTGAGTCTGTGCTAAGTCGTGTTGTTTGGACTTAACACTTGCATAATTGGTGTGGTGTGTGTGAGTTTTTCTTGATTGTGTGATGTAGGTTTGACATGTGTGTATCAGATTGAGAAACGCTACCGGCCGGGGCATCTCAGGAGGATCACCAATGTCATGCTATCACCGCACCAGGATGTGTGTATTTTGTTGGATGTTTAGACATTTCAATGCATACGGTATTCGGGTCGGTTGCGAATAACTTAGGATTGCGGCTTATCGTATCGGTGTTTCCTTGCCATGTTCGGGAAGAATGGCGTACTTTTGGCTTGTTGGTGCATCTTCAAGATGCGGATATCTTTGTTCAGTGATTTTGACGATGGACTTTTGCGTGCTTGTGACGTGAATGTGGTGGAGTTTGCGTGTAAATCTTGTTAGAATTGTCCCTCGGTAGACTTTTGGTCATTAAGCGTGATTCCTCGTGTATCTTTTGTCAGTTACGGACGATGTCAAGAAGTTGGTTTCATTCTTTGAATCGTGTGACGTGTGCGATTTCCTATCGATAAGTGGTCTTGATCGCAGCGGATGTGTGGTGGACCGTAACTCGTCGTTAGGTCCTTCTTGAGTAGTAGCGTCGATTAGTTGTTTCCTTACTCCGGTAAATTTCGAGGATAAAATTTTTGTAAGGAGGGTAGTTTGTAGCACTCCGCAAATTTTAGCGCGACTTGTACCCGTTTTAGAAATTATATCGCTTAGAGTTTCGGCTAAAAGAAGTCCTTGGGAAGAAATCAAGTCCATTTGATCGTATTTGAGTGTGAAGATATCGTTTGGGAATTCCGTTGAACCTATTTGTATCGCTTGGTTTGGGTTCGGGACACGTTAGGGTGGTTTGGAACCCCCTTTCTGTCAACCTTTCACTTTTGGGGCAAGCTGGATCGGTACAGCCATGACGTGCATCGGTGCAGGGAGCCCATTAGGCTTTGCATCGGTGCAGAACCGATGCGTAGGAGCTCTGGTCCCTTGAAGCTTCAGTTGCATCGGTGCAACTTTGTGTTGCATCGGTGCAGGTCCCCCCTTGCATCGGTGCAGAACCAATGCACAACACTTCTGGTCCAATTTTCGTAAGGGCTGCATCGGTGCAGCTTAGACTTGCACCAGTGTAGCTTTTGTTTTTCGGGCAATCACTAAGGGTAATCTTGTCTTTTCACGTAGGGCCCTATATATATGGCTTGGGCACGATTTTAGGGCATTCTTGGGCCATTTTTCTGCAGAACATTCCCTCTCTCTACCTCTCTCTTCTCCTCCTCTCACTTCTCTCCTCCATAGCTCTCCATCCATGGAGATTTGGAGCTTCCGGCCTTCATAAACAGCGATGAGTGCGTCGAGGGCATCGCATTGACGGTGGTGGTTCGCGTATATTCGGTAAGTCATGTTTTCTCTCAAACCCTAGCTCTCAATTCCTTGCTCCTCCATTGTAGCTAATGGTGAAACCTTGTAGGTTGCGACGAGGGCTACGCGTTGACGGGTTCGGACCGCGTGGACATTTTCCGGCGACTACTCCGGCAAACTTTTCTGGCGACTCTCCAGTGGGTAACCTCTAAATCCTACATCGTGTGTGTGGGTGTACGAAATTCCATTCCATATATCTTTGTTTTATCGATTATTGGTTTAATTGCATAGTCGTATCGTTAGTGGTTCGATTCGTTGGTATCGGGTATGTAGTCGCTTGTTGTCATTAAATTGGTTGGCGTCGGTTTAGCCTCGGGAAATTGTGTTAGTCTTGGAATGGTGTATGAGTGGAGAGAACATTTTGTGTTGAGAATTTACCTTAGAATGATCTAGGCACCATGTGTTTGATGAATTGCCCGAGTGGGCCTTGAGGTGAAATTTGGATGCGTCGATCATGTCTAATCATAGTATGGAACGTGGGAAGGGGTATAAGACTCAAATGGGATCGCTTAGGTTTACAATGATGTGAATTGAGATGTTTGAGGATGCTCGAATGAATTTGGTTGTCGAGTGGGAAGAATTATAGTATGTCGACTTGAATGACGACTCTTGAAATAAATTGGGTTGTCTAAGCTTGAATTGAACATTGTTGAAAGTGAGATGGTAGTTTACGTGGATAACTCTCCTTGGAGAGGAAATATGGGAATTGGTGGGAATTGGATTTAGCCTTGGGCTTGTCATGAATGGGGTGAACTCGGTAATGCAATGAAAATCACCCAAAATGAAATGAATGCAATGAATGCAATGAATGTCAAATACGAGGATGGATCCTACGAGGACCACCCTTGGATAATCTTGAATCCTCTCAGTAAATCCCACCAAGTGAAACATCAATGAAAGAAATGTGAAGAGAGTGTGTGATGTGATTGATGGCGTACGGAGGATACCATCTTGGGTTTTGGGAGGTACTTTGCCCCAACCCATATGATGTGACGAAATGGTTTTTGAAAGCTTACGGAGTGAGGAGGTTCTTGCCCTTATGACCGGAATGTGTTGATGGTATCCGTCCGGGTAGGATGGTTCATGCCCTACCCGCGGTATTGCCCCTGGGTTAAGGATGGTTGATGCCCTTCCCGGGATTGTACTCTGCGTGGGCGAGTACCCCCGCATGGCTCTTTGTACCGCCCAGGAGTCCTTCATAGCGGGCGTTAGTCTCCGTCGTGACTCCCTTGTGTCGCCAAGGGAAAAATATGCATGTTGAGGAGACGACTGCGGTGTCCTGTGACCTAGCCCTTGTATGTGGTGGGTAGGACGATTGCAACCTACTGTTCCGTGTCTCACCTACGTGAGTAAGATGGAAAGGATGATGCCACTTGCTGGCCTAGGAAGGTGGTGGTGATGTTGTGAAGAGTGTTAAAGGAAATGAAAAGCTATCTATGCAACCCAATTATCTTTCAAAGTTAAACAACACCAAAATCCACAATACGGTTATGTACTTATCAAAGAAAGTGGAATAGGCAGAGTTGTTGAGGTTCTATTGTCTTTGTCGGGATTTGTTGGTTAGTGGTTTGGGGTGTTGGCCTTGGTATAATGGTTCCCTTGGATGATGGGGAAAGGTGTGTGCTTGCGGTTGTTGGATTCCTTCTCGAGAGATCGAGATGTGGTTACTTAGTCTTGGTTGTAGTCTCGGTAAAGAGTTGTTGAGGTTGTACGACTTGGTTCCTTGTGTGCCGAGAGTGGGTTGGATGACCTTCTACTCGTTGACTTTAGAGATACTCTTAGCCTCACTTCACTTGCGTGTGTGTGTGAGTGTGTTGTGCCTTGTTGTTAGCCTTGCCTTACCTTGGTTTGTTCGACTTAGGTTAGCATGCGCTCGCGCATGCTTTGTAGTCTTTAGTTGTTACTGTCACTGAGCTGTGTTTGCTCAGACCCTCCTCTCTTTCTCTTTTTCAGGCTTGTACTGCAGGATTTCTCTTGCAGGAATTGGCGTGGAGCTTGTGCTAGCAGCTGGTTCCTTTGGAGTTGCGGCCTTGGCTATCTCTGTGTTGTTGTACTTCTTTTCAGTCTTCAGGTTGTAGTACTGTTGTAGTTGTACTTTTTTTTATAGTTTATAGTGAGTAGTTCTGTTGTACCTTCTCCCTTCTTGTAGTCTTTCAGTTTTATACATTGTATCAAGATTAATGTAATGAGAACTTCAAACGCAATGCTACTGTATGGTGACTATTAACTCCCCCATGTTTGTGTTTACTTTATTTCAAAAAAAATATGTTGGAAAAGTTTTACTTAAAAACACGGGGTGTTACAGTCTTGGGTTGTGTTTGGAAGGTATTAGGGACTAATTAAAGACTCTAATAAGTGGTTAAAGATGGTTATCGATTCAATTGATTTGATTTAATGCTTTCATTATTTTCTGGTCAAAACTATATATTCATGTGGACTGAAATTGTAATTGTTTTGACACGGATGTTTGAGGAAGGCATTGAGGACTCACTCAAGGGCAAGGAAAAGGGTTTGAACCAGGCAAGGAAAAGGTTTGAACAATGGTGCTGGTGAGTGTATGTTTATAGTATTTTGAGAGTACTTTGCTTGATTCTCAAAGTACATGTTTACTTGTTTAAAACTGTTTAAAAGCATCTATATTCAGTTTAGTACCTGAATTTGAGATTGGAATGTGATAATAATAAGCATACTTCATGATGAATATATTTGGAAATTTACTTCTTTCAGACTACACGTTAGACGTGGGAGTGAGTTGTATTAAAATACATTGAGGGAAAGCATGATATATATGTATATATGCACCTTGGAACGTAAGTTCTTGCAGACTACACGATTTATCGTGGGAGTGAGTTTCTTCGGGTAATACACCCACTATGGAGAGGGGTCATACCCCAAATGGAGTATCCTTGTGATACATTGGATGAGTGTGCTGGGCACACGAATTATCACATATAGTGATAGCTATTTTGAAAAGGAAAGTGGAAAGGTTTTAAAAAATGGGCTTCAGTTATATACATATGTAAAAGCATGGGATGCATGGGGTTGGAAGTATGTGTTTTGGGGGGTTGGACCCTTGTTTCTTACAAAGTTAAATTTCTTCATGATTTTATTAAATCTCTTGCAATTGTGAAATCAAAATATCATATTCACACTATCGTTTCCTTGTGTTTTTTTAAATGCTTGGAAACTAGGTCTTGGAGCTAGCGGTCCACTATGTAGCTTGGTGAGATGAATTTTGGAAGCATGGATTTGGATGGATAACTTGGGGCATAGCTTGAAAGGGTGATACTTGGCTTGTGTGCCAGGATTTTTGGTTGAGAAGAACCTTATTCTTGTAATCTTAATACTTTTACTTTTCCTTCTAGTATTTGTCCATAGAAGCAATTTTGGTACATTGTGGTTTGCTAGAAGAACAACTATGTCTTTGAGTTTCTTATTTGCACTTGTGGCTAGTTGATGTTTGGTTTTAGAATTGATGACTCTTGGGCTTAAATGATAAGAAAAAACTTTATTCCGCATAATTATTTGATGAGTTTGGTAAGGGATGTTACAACGTCACCCATAAGAACATATTTCTCTGCTCTAATCCTGAGTTTCCTGGCTTCTCCTCTGTCTTCTGGTGTCTTGCCTGTTTTGATATAAGAAATGATTGGGATAGCCCATGAATTGGAGTAGTCAATTGCCAAAACCATTGGGCCGTGCATTTCAATGATTGGGTCATTCAATTCTTGTATTAATATCGCTTTTGGGATCATTTCCAATGCAGAGTTGGCGATTTTTGACAGGTCATTCATCTTTTGATTTTTAGATCTTGGTAATTGTGAGATGGTGAATTTAGTGAAAGTGCCATTAAGCCTCTTGACCACTTCCAAGTATCTTCCCATTGCCTCTTCCTTAGCCTCAAATTCTCCGTTGACTTGCCCAACCACCCGCTGTGAGTAACTCACCACAATCAGGCGCTTTACTCCGACGACATGTGCGATCTGCAATCCAGCTACAAGCGCTTCGTACTCGGCTTGGTTGTTGGTGGCCTTAAAGTTGAACTTCAGCGCATACCTTAGATTTTGCCCCTCTGGCGATGTGAGCACCAGGCCTGCCCCGCTTGTAATACCCGTCCCACATTTACAAATTTAATTAAATACATTTCAAGAATATTGGAAATGTTAGTGGAATTATGGAAGAATTGTGAGGTGAAATTAAGATTTCAATTAT
>NMUG010000335.1:0-23600 GCA_002855965.1 Monotropa hypopitys
TAGGCTACTAAGAGTATTAGAAAGGTGATTAGAGAGGGTGGGCTAAAGAACTTGCTCAAAATCAAGCTTGGATCAAAGAATTCTAAGACAAGTCCTTTACAAGACTTGTTCATAACATCAAGGAGGTAAAATCTATGGTTTTAGTTTCTTAATTTTCGTACAGATTAAGCCCAGATTAGTGGTTTTTCACTAATCTCGATTAGGGCTATTTTAGTAGATCCCCTTTTGTAAAATCATGAATTTGAGTGCTTTAAACCTTGTTTTTAAAGTCCAATCTCAAGTATGATTTGAGGGTAATCTATTACTACATCTTAGTATGTCTATTTTTATGATTAGGAGTCTCAAAAGTCGAGATTAGATAGAAATAATTAAGAAATCCCGAAGTAAGATTAAGCAGATTTTCGATCTGCTGTAATCTGCACTGACCGGTATGCGCACCGGTATACCAGCCGGTATACTGGGCGGCATGCCGGTCTCGTACCGGCCTTAAGGATTTTTTCCAGTAAACCCTTAGTTGATGCAAAACGAAAATATAAGCAATCGACATGTCGGCCGGTACACCGGTTATGGTACCGGTTATCGTATCGGTTTTGGTCAAATTTGGTCAGTAAGGTTGGCCTTGTCATAAAACGAAAAATTGTATTAACCGGCATGCCGGGCGGTATACCGAGTTGGTACCGGTTGCCTACGAGTTAGGCCAAATTTGGAGGAAATCATATTTTTATGAAATAAATATTTTTATAATGGCCTTAAAAGTATTTTAAGAATATTTCAGAAGTGGCAGAGGTTAAATAAGTCAGTGGGTGATATTTAATAAATTATCAAAAATTAATTATTAAGGGGAAATTCTTATATTCTCTTAATTTTATAACAGGAGACCAGCCCGAGTCTTCTAAGGCGGTTCCGTGATTTTGTTGTTGTGCTACGCTTACATATTCTAGGTGAGTGTGTAGATTACTTACTTTTATAGATTCGTAGATCTATATGATTACATGCTAGATGTGATTTTCTTGATTGTTGAGCCTGTTTGATAGTGATGTTTACGTGTTCTACTTATTGTTCGTTTTGGGACTTAGTATAACATGTTTACTTGTTCATATGATGGCTGAACTACATGGTTAGATATCATGCTACTTGTTGGTTAAAATTGTAGATGATCACATGCTTAGAATTACACTTTTACACTCTTGGAATAGTATGTCCAATGTTACGATGGCATGTTTCTTGGTGACTTTAGTTGATGACAATGATGATGTTGTATCCTCTTTATTTGCTACTGAATTCAAGCATGATTGTAATCCTATCTTGATGTTTACGATGATAGAAAAATGCCATAACTGTTGTAGATGAAAATATGCAAGCATAGTCTTATTCCATAGTCTTAATGATGATTGATGATGTTGGCTAATGGAGCGGAATGTCCTCCATAATTTTATTTGATGATGATGACGGAAGCTTCCAAAAATATTAAAAGGACGCATATCATACATATGCATTGGTGTATTTATCTTTTTGTTGAGGACTACTTGAGGGGAGAGGCACAACCCCTTCGTTTACTCTGTTGTTTGGACTACATGCGGGGAGAGCCACAACCCCTTCATTTCTCTTTTATTGTTGTAACATGTTGATCTCTTTTCTATATAATTTGTGAATCTGACACTCCTGGATATTGTTGCCTACTTTGTGTTGTGGCATTTTATCCAGGTAAGGAGACTTAGCAGTTCATTGCCAGTTATTCAGACTCTTTCCAGCAGGAGTCTTTTCTCAGTAGCAGATCTTAGCACTTCTTTTCCTCTACCAGTTGTAGAGTGAGGATTGAGGGACTTTTGATATTCAGACTATTAGTTTTCTTTTGCAGCAGACTAGTGTTTTGAGACCTTGTTCTGGGTCATTTCTTTACGTTAGACTGTCACACTTGGTACCTTTCGTGGTTGGAGTTTCTATATTACTATCTTTTATTCCGCTGCATAATTTTTATTAAAAAGAAAGAAAAAATTTATGGTGTTTTGAAAAATAAGAACAAGTAGCCCATCGTTAGTATTTAATGTGTGGCGATTCGTAGCCGGATTATAAATTTTTCTATTAATCCGGGACGGGTCGTTTCAGCTTGGTATCAGAGCTCTAGTTTTTAAGATTCTTGGAACAAGTGTGACATAGGATGTCGAGTCTCTTGAGGTGAGTGATAGGTTGAGTCAGTTTGTTTTACTCTTCCGGAAATCGTTGTGTGTGTTACTTTGGCACCCGATGGACTACCTTGAAATCTGATTTGAAAATCGCCTGATCAACGTATTTTCAAGTGAGAGGTCTTGGGAAGTTATTCGAAAAAGCACAATTGTATCGGAATCCTGTGTCTAGAACGGTGTATAGGTTGACAATGACAATGAACCTTAGGTGTCAGATTTTTGTTTGTGCAATTCTTTGCTTGATGGTTGTGCCTGGTTGATGCTATAAGATGAAAAATGTACTTATTGTATGTATATTTATTGATGAATCGGGATTGAGATGGATAACGTTGAGGATGTTGCTTCTACCGGTCCTGCTATTGGGGAGGTGAATCAGCCCCAGGCATCGGTGAATCCTCCGATCTTGGCAAATGCTGAGAGAGTAGAGGCCGCAATGGCCCAGTTTCTGGAAAATCAGGCGGCATTCATGCAGTGGCAGACTGCTCAACGGGCAGAGGCAGTTGCCACAGGTGTTCTAGATAGATTCTGCCGTCTATGTACTTCTGAGTTCGATGGTTCTATTGCTCCTGATGTGGTAGAAAAATGGCTACATGGTGTGGAGCGTGTCTTCTTTATTTTGAGAGTTCCCGAGGCAGAGAAGGTGGACTTGGCCACCTTCAATCTGAAGGGCGAGGCCCTATTCTGGTGGGAGGCTTATCACAGGCAGATGACGATTCCAGTTGATGGGGAGGTTGCTGTTCCCCTCGTGTTATTTCTTGGGAGCTCTTTGTAAAGGGCTTCAATGATCAGTATTGTCCAGCTACCTGCAGATTGGATCAGCAGAATGCCTTTCTCTATCTAAGGCAGGGTTCTATGTCAGTTTTAGAGTATGAGGCAAAGTTTGCTGCCTTATCTCGCTTTGCAATTCAGCTGATTCCTACAGATGCACAGATGTCAGCGATTCAGGCATGGCCTGAATTCTAGTGTGGCTACGAGACTGACCTCTTTTAGAGAGAGGGACTATGCCGACCTTGTGGATATGGCTCGGCGTATTGGCAGAGATGTGGATATGTTGAATGAGCAGCGTTCGAAGAAAAATAATTCTAGTGGAGGATGGCAGGGTAAGTCCTTCGGTGCTGGGGGAAGCTTCAAAACTAGAGTGAATAAGCCCCCTTTCAAGAAGAGCCACAGTGGCTCTAAGTCGCAGGGAAGCTGGGAAAGAAAGATGGAAGTCAGAATCGGGGAAGCCAGTCAGTGGGCAGTGTGCTTCAATTATGGGGAGTGAGGACACAAATCTCCACAGTGTCCTAAGCCGCATGAGTCGGCACCTTCTGCAGTAGTGGGTTATTCTGGTGGAGCGGTTGCCAGTGCTGGTAGTCAGATTAGGCTTGGCCGTGTCATACTCTGGAAATTTTAATTTATCCTCATCTGTTCAATAAATTCAACGAATCGAAAATCATATATTTTTGAGATCTTGAGATGTTTAGGAGGGTGAGATGGGCATCCACGACATAAAGTTCGTCGATGGTTGAATGTTCAGATAAGTTCCAGATCGCATTTAAAACCCATCGAGCTGATCAATTCTTTAAATCAAAATTCTTTCTTCACGAAAGTTGTAGACAATTTAATTACGAATCCAACGCAACTTGAATCGTCCCAATCGGAGTTCGGACGAAGAAGATATCACATTTTCAAGTTGCAATCGTTCGGCCGAACATCGAAACGAAGCTGGGCAGCTTGCTGGTCGCTCGTCCGGAGCTCGTCCGGATCCCCGTCCGGACGGGGGATCAGTTGGGTGCGAGATAAGTCGGGAAAAACATATATTTTTGGTTCACAACTCATCCCCTACCTCCCCCACTCCGAAATTCTCTCAAACTAAACCCTAAACTCCATCTTCTCTCTTCTCTAACCACCAAACCACATGGATTCAAGTCTCTGGACCTTCTTCAACGTTGTTCTACGCGTCTCCCTCTATGCATCCATGGGCATGGATCGTCCGATTGCGGTGAGTTCTCTCCTCTCTCCAAATCCTAGATCTATTCTCTCTATATATATATTACATGGTTGTTGGTTGATCATTTGAGGTTTTGGTCTTAGAAAACATTGTAGAGCATTGTTAGAGCTTCGCAATGGTGAGCATGGTTTACTCTGGCGATCATGGAGTTTTCCGGTAACTTTTCCGGCGAGTGTCATCGGAGCTCCGACGAGGTAGAGTTTTCTATCCCTCTCGTTTGTGCTGTTGGTGTTGTACCACCTCCTCGTTCGTTTTATAAAATTTCGTCAAGTCTTATATATTCGCAAAAATTGGTATCATAGTGTTGTCATTCACTAATATTGGTCGCGTTGAGTTTTGGTCTAGGGTCGTTGCGTCTCCCTAGGACGTTGGTTGATCGGTTTCTAGTTCGATTGTGAAAAATCCCAATTCTTGTGAAAAATATATCGTTGTCATTTTATGAAATCAAATTGGAGGTACTTGACTTGTTTTGGACACTCTCGGATGGTTTGTGGGTCAAATAGTATTTTGACACGTTTTGTGGAAAATCAAACTAGTGGAATATTTTGTGAAAGAACGACATGTTTTGTGAAGCGAAAGAAAATGTTTTGGAAATGGACGTTTTGTGAATAAACGGATTTGGTTTGGAAATAACGGAATAAAAGTCACATTTTCGATTGATACATTGACTAGGAGGTTGGTTGCCCTAGGTCACACGAAATGATGGTACGAAATGATAAAATGTGACACATGGCTCTTTACGAGGATTGGAAAGTTAGAAATTGTTGTTGGACTTGTTTAGTGGGATTGGCCCACCGGCTCTTCGGAGGATTGAGGATTATCAAGTGCTTTTGATTCAGGTTGAGGCCTTGGGATGTACCGAAAGGGGTCTCCCACGACATTGCGCAATGGGGGTAGTACTAAACCCTCCCGACGAACGGGGAATCGAGGAATAGACGTGTAGAGGACTGATCCCCTCTATGAATGCAATGGCAAGCACTATTGAGAATACCTGTTGGTTTGATATTTGCCTTGCTCCTACTAGAAGGCACGGACATGGAATACACGTGACACTTGGAACAACATGGAAATTGGAATACATTTAGAATACGGAAAATGAGTCTTAGTGTGAGTCGACGCTTGACACATTTTCCTGTTGGCCTTGTCTAGGCTATTTCTTTTATAAGATGTCAGTTACGAGTACTCTTTTCTCTTTGAGTCTTGGTCAGATACAGTACTTCACTACTTTTCTTTACAATGAGTCAGATATGGAATTTTGAAAGAAAAGAAAATATTTTACTTAAATGAGATCCATCACATTGCATACTTACATTCTTTGCACTGTCACACACGTGCATCCCAATAGTATAGACGGTAGGAGATAGATTATCTCTACCAGGCGGTCGTGCCTGACCCTCTACTTTTGTAGGACTTACCACTTGGACTTGGAGTTGCTGGATCCTTCACAGGACTTGAGGCTGGAATGGACTGTAGTGATAGGTTGTCTTTACTTTCAGTATTGTACTTTCCTTTTCTTACTGTTGGCCACGTTGTACGGGATTATCATATAAAATCCCATTTGGCCTTTCTCTTTTATTTGGGGCACTGTTGTACAGGGTTATCTTATAAAACCCTTTTTGCCTCTTTTCAGTTGTACTTCATTTCATAGTAAGCATGTGATGTAATAAGTAGTGTAATGAGTAGTGTGTGTGTGTGGTAGATAGCTCTTACCCTTTTTGTTTGGATACTCGTTACCTACTTCTAACACTTCTCAAAAAAAATATGTCTCAAATTTTGGGAGTGTTACAGTTGGTATCAGAGTGCTCGTTCCGACTTACCTAGGTCTTTGGGTGAGACTTTAGTCTCAATGAGCGCACCGTTTCTTTTGTGTAGCTCTAAGGTGTTGCATTTAGGGTGCATGTCATGTGTATCTAGGCATTGAATGTGTGTGCATTGCATGGATCTCATTAAACAACAAGTTTTTGTAACTCGAAATAACAAAATGGTTTGGAAATTCGTGGTGTCTACTCCTTCGAGTTGGTTTTGTTGTTGCTCTTTTAAGATTTGAGTAGAATCATGTCTCTATTGAGGTGACTTTCGGGCCTGTTTTGGCATTTGGTAGAGGATCTTGTCGATGTTGGACTTGTGTGTTCCTGTTATATCCTCTTGTTGATAGTGTTGTCACCTACTCTGTAGTGGTGAACTGTTTTGAGTTCCTAGTTCTTAGAGCGCGAATGAGTTCCTTCGTTGGCCCTTGTGGCGATTTGGCTTCTTGTTCCTCGATATCGATCGTTGGTGGTTGTAATTATGGCTTGCCGAGCCTATTCTTTCGTAGGAAGCGAATCTTCGTTGTCGTCGTCGTGGCTTTTGAGCCTCTCTCTTGCAGCGGATGTTAGACTTTGTGACAATATGTCGATGAATTCTCGTTTGTTCTTCTATCAATAATGAGGATTCTGTGTGCGATTGGATAATCATTTCTTGAGTTCCTCCTCTTAATCTTGGTCGAGGTTGTTGTTGGCTGCTTCTTGTCAGAGTGATGTGGTTCCTCTTGACGTTAGTGATTGGATAATCGTTCTTTGCGGCTGAAAAATGGTGGTGCTCTTGCGAGTGAGCTTTGAATTCTATTTCTCTTCTGGACGATGATCTTTGGAGTTTGTCGTTTGCCCTGTTGGCTCCGACCATTTCCTGATGGTCGAGTTTTGATTCCCATTTCAGTTACGTGATTGGCTTCTTGTTCGATAGCCTAGTTGTTGATAGATGTTCGCTCTTGGGATTGATTTGATCTCCCTGTCTCGTTTCGTTTCTTGTTTAAGTTGCAGAACCTTAGAATGATCTCGTTTGTGGGATGATGATTGGTGGTTGCTTCTTGAAGTATTAGCACTTGGGTATAGTGTAGTTGTGACCTCTTTGGAAAGTGAGAATATCTCGGCGTAGTAAGGCCTTGTAGTAGCAGAGATTGTGTGTGACTCACTTGGGACATGAAGTATTTTGGGGTTAGTAGGTTCTCCTTGCGGACTAGTACCAATTGGTTAGTGATGATAGCACTTTGTACTTATTTGATGTGAGAGTTGATCTTGGTTTATGGTTTGAAGCTCTTTGAGGATTTGTGTTAAACTTATTGCCTTGCAGTTGCAGTACTTCTTGGTTGATTAAGAAGGATGAAAGAGTTTAAGTGTGGTATCCTATTCTTGTGGTAGCCTTAAGTTGTGACTTGAAGTCTTACGAGATGGACTGAGTTGTGTAGGTCCGTTGATGGTTAGGTGGTTACTTGATCATTTGGGTTGTTTGGTTAATTGGATTGTGGAACAACTGGAGAGATAGCCTTGTGTTGAGATTGTTTTAATTGGTTATTGGGCTTGTTGTGTGAATTGAGTGTTAGACCTTCTTGTGAGGTGCCTTGGTGTTTGTTGATGAGTTGTCGTTGTTGTAGTTGTGTTATGAGCTGAGAAAGTGATTTGAGGATTTTAGTTCTCTCTTGATGTTTTGGAGTGATAGCGCGGGTATGACTACCTTGTGGTTTTCTTGGAAGTGGCATTTGGGTTCTTGCCTTATTGGACGATAGTGTGGAAGTAAATGATTTTGGATTAAGAGATAGAAGTGTAGTGACCTTGTTTGGTGACTTAGAGTTTAAAATACAGTGTTGGTTGAAGTCATTATTTTGGTAGAGATAAATGGTTTGGGTTGATGACCTGAGGTGTCATGTGTCTTGCGTAATATTTGGAGACGAGAATAGAGTTTGCTTCTCATTTGGGCATAAGGTTGTAGAAGGTGATTTATATTTGGGTATTCTTTTTGACTTCGTCTTGGCGGTGATGTGTTGTTCGTCTCGCGCGTATGGACTTATCTACTTCGTAGAACTTGTTGTCGGAATCGTATCCCTGTTTCGTGCACTATTGTATCGCGGGTTGCCTTCTTATATTTTTTTTGTTCGCCGTGTCTTTGTGCGAATCCAGATTGTTATCGTATCCGTTGGCGCCGTGTCCTTTTACGTTTGGACACTTCTGTTCTACGACGTTGTCTCTCCTTGGAAATTATTTGAGAGTGTGTTGTGGGATTGGTTTGTGGTTGATGTGATCAGTGATATGAGTTCACTTTTGCGTTGTACAGCTGTGTTGCGAGTGTTGGGATAGAATGCGTGTGTTTCTTTGAAGTCGACTGTACCGACTTGTTTTGTGGTGATGTTTGGCGTGACCGGTGTGTGTAGTCCGTGTCATGTGGTGTAGAAATGAACACGATGGATTGTTTTGAGAAGGTGACTGTCCACCACATCTCAAATCAAACTTCATAGTCATTCCGGTACCGCGCTAGGTGTGTGCGGGTTGGTTTGTGAGATTTTGACTGTTTCGTTCTTCTTTTGGTGGCATTGTGTTCGTTTGGTGTGATTCGGGTGGCACAGTTGTTGTGTGACCATCCCTTGCGGGTTGTCTTATTTTCAAATCCTGCGTCGTATCGGTTGGATTATTCCTACCTTGTTCGGAAACCTTTTCGGGGTCGTTTTGCGTGTTCGTGGTGTAAAAGTCGTTGTGGACTTCTTTGCGGTAGTCGAAAATCATTCTTTTATTTTCTAAAATTTTTAGAAAAATATTTGGAAATTTTGGAGTACCCGTATCGTGTCCGTATCGTATCCGTACCGTATTCGCGTATCGGTACCGTACCGGCGTATCCTTGGTGTATCGGAGTACCCTATGCATATCCTTAGTGTATCGGCGTGTCCTAGGCGTATCCTTGCCGTGTCGGCGTGTCCTAGGCGTATCCTTGCCGTGTCGGCGTGTCCTAGGCGTATCCTTGCCGTGTCGGCATATCCTAGGCGTATACTTGGCGTGTCGGCGTGTTCTCGGTGTGTCTTTGGCGTATCGGTGTGTCCTCGGTGTGTTCTTGGTGTGTCGGCGTATCCGCATTGTACCCTTCGCGTGTCGGCGTATCCGCACCGTGTCCCCTCGTATCCGCGGCGTTTCGATACTCAAAAGTTTTCTCGACATGTCCACATTGTGTCGTGGTATGTTCTAGAATTTTTGTGGAATTTTTTTGAAATTTTTCGGGGCGATGTTCTTGCGGTTTAACCTCCGTATCGTGTCCTTGTTCAAAATATGCGTTCTAGCTTGTTTGTTCGGTTTGGCAACCGATGGTTGTGTGAAAACCATTTCGTTGAAAACTCTTGACTCTCTCGAGGACGATGTTGTTTGCGATGTACTCCTCACCTTATGGCGTATTGTGCGTTTAAAAAAGTTTGTGGTTTTTTCAGTTTGCGGTTGTTGTGGAACGTTGTCTTGGATGACATTGTTGACAATTGCAGACCTCCTTTGCGTAGTTGTTCGTTGGTAGAGTTGTTTCGATTGGAAACTCCCTTGTTGTTGTTGCCGATCCTCGTCGCGAATTTATTCTAGCATTTGGTGCTGTTGGGCATTATTCTCCTCTTCGTGGCGTGTTTCGGTTCTTCTATCTTGGAAATTTCGAGGACGAAATTTTTATAAGGAGGGTAGTTTGTCATACTCCGAAAATTTTAATTTTTCCTCATCTGTTCAATAAATTCAACGAATCGAAAATCATATATTTTTGAGATCTTGAGATGTTTAGGAGCATCTAAAATCATCATATGTCACGTGGAGTAAGTCCGGGTGAGATGGGCATCCACGACATAAAGTTCGTCGATGGTTGAATGTTCGGATAAGTTCCAGATCGCGTTTAAAACCCATCGACCTGATCAATTCTTTAAATCCAAATTCTTTCTTCACGAAAGTTGTAGACAATTTAATTACGAATCCAACGCAACTTGAATCGTCCCAATCAAAGTTCGGACGAAGAAGATATCGCATTTTCAAGTTGCAATTGTTCGGCCGAACATCGAAACGAAGCTGGGCAGCTTGCTGGTCGCTCGTCCGGAGCTTGTCTGGATCCCCGTCCGGACGGGGGATCAGCTGGGTGCGAGATAAGTCGGGAAAAACATATTTTTTTGGTTCACAACTCATCCCCTACCTCCCCCACTCCGAAATTCTCTCAAACTAAACTCTAAACTCCATCTTCTCTCTTCTCTAACCACCAAACCACATGGATTCAAGTCTCCGGACCTTCTTCAACGTTGTTCTACGCGTCTCCCTCTACGCATCCATGGGCATGGATCGTCCGATTGCGGCGAGTTCTCTCCTCTCTCCAAATCCTAGATCTATTCTCTCTCTCTACATTACATGGTTGTTGGTTGATCATTTGAGGTTTTGGTCTTAGGAAACATTGTAGAGCATTGTTAGAGCTTCGCAATGGTGAGCATGGTTTACTCCGGCGATCATGGAGTTTTCCGGTGACTTTTCCGGCGAGTGTCATCGGAGCTCCGACGAGGTAGAGTTTTCTATCCCTCTCGTTTGTGTTGTTGGTGTTGTACCACCTCCTCGTTCGTTTTATAAAATTTCGTCAAGTCTTGTATATTCGCAAAAATTGGTATCATAGTGTTGTCATTCACTAATATTGGTCGCGTTGAGTTTTGGTCTAGGGTCGTTGTGTCTCCCTAGGACGTTGGTTGGTCGGTTTCTAGTTCGATTGTGAAAAACCCCAATTCTTGTGAAAAATATATCGTTGTCGTTTTATGAAATCAAATTGGGGATACTTGACTTGTTTTGGACACTCTCGGATGGTTTGTGGGTCAAATAGTATTTTGACACGTTTTGTGGAAAATCAAACTAGTGGAATGTTTTGTGAAAGAACGACATGTTTTGTGAAGCGAACGAAAATGTTTTGGAAATGGACGTTTTGTGAATAAACGGATTTGGTTTGGAAATAACGGAATAAAAGTCACATTTTTGATTGATACGTTGACTAGGAGGTTGGTTGCCCTAGGTCACACGAAATGATGGTACGAAATGATAAAATGTGACACATGGCTCTTTACGAGGATTGGAAAGTTGGAAATTGTTGTTGGACTTGTTTAGTGGGATTGGCCCACCGGCTCTTCGGAGGATTGAGGATTATCAAGTGCTTTTGATTCAGGTTTAGGCCTTGGGATGTACCGAAAGGGGTCTCCCACGACATTGTGCAATAGGGGTAGTACTAAACCCTCCCGATGGACGGGGAATCGAGGAATAGACGTGTAGAGGACTGATCCCCTCTATGAACGGAATGGCAAGCACTATTGAGAATACCTGTTGGTTTGATATTTGCCTTGCTCCTACTAGAAGGCACGGACATGGAATACACATGACACTTGGAACAACATGGAAATTGGAATACATTTAGAAGACGGAAAATGAGTCTTTTACTTAGTGTGAGTCGACGCTTGACACATTTTCCTGTTGGCCTTGTCTAGGGTGTTTCTTTTATAAGATGTCAGTTACGAGTACTCTTTTCTCTTTGATTCTTGGTCAGATACAGTACTTCACTACTTTTCTTTACTATGAGTCAGATATGGAATTTTGAAAGAAAAGGAAATGTTTTACTTAAATGAGATCCATCGCATTGCATACTTACATTATTTGCACTGTCACACACGTGTATCCCAATAGTATAGACGGTAGGAGATAGATTATCTCTACCAGGCGGTCGTGCATGACCCTCTACTTTTGTAGGACTTACCACTTGGACTTGGAGCCGCTGGATCCTTCACAGGACTTGAGGCTGGACTGGACTGTAGTGATAGGTTGTCTTTACTTTCAGTATTGTACTTTCCTTTTCTTACTGTTGGCCGCGTTGTACGGGATTATCATATAAAATCCCATTTGGCCTTTCTCTTTTATTTGGGGCACTGTTGTACAGGGTTATCTTATAAAACCCTTTTTGCCTCTTTTCAGTTGTACTTCATTTCATAGTAAGCATGTGATGTAATAAGTAGTGTAATGAGTAGTGTGTATGTGTGGTAGATAGCTCTTACCCTTTTTGTTTGGATACTCGTTACCTACTTCTAACACTTCTAAAAAAAAATATGTCTCAAATTTTGGGAGTGTTACAGGCCGTGTCTTTGCTATTACCCATTAGGAGGCTGAGGCAACACCTGAGGTGGTTGCAGGTACTATTTTTATTTCTGGCCATTATGCTCGTGTCTTATTAGATTCTGGTGCGACACACTCCTTTGTTTCAGTAGCTTTCAGTGAGAAGCTAGGTAGAGTACCTTCTATGCTACCATATATTCTGTCTATTTCTACACCAGTGGGTGAATCCATTCGGGTGAACTCGTGCTTTGTGGGGTGTGATCTATTGTTGGGAGGAAAATCTTTGTTGGTGAATCTCATTCCACTGCCTATGGCGGACTTCGATGCTATCTTGGGGATGGATTTTCTATCCATCCATCATGCGGTTATTGATTGTTTGAGGAAGAAAGTGATCTTCCGTTTTCTCAATGATGAAGAGGTAAAATTCTGTGGCGAGAGAGTTCCAGGAAGATGCAGATTTATATCTTGTTTGCAGGCCAGCGCCTTGTTGAACAAGGGCTGTGAGGGATTCTTGGCATATGTGGTTGATTCGCAGCAGTCTAGTCCGGACATTGCCGATATCCCTATCGTTTGTGACTTTGTTGATGTTTTTCCGGATGAGTTGTCGGGTATTGTGCCAGATCGGGAGATAGAGTTCACTATTGAACTTGTTCCTGGAGTGAGTCCTATTTCCATAGCTCCATATCGTATGGCACCAGCTGAGTTGCTTGAGTTGAAGATGCAGCTGAAGGAATATCTTGATAAGGGTTTTATTAGACCCAGTATGTCCCCTTGGGGTGCTCCTATTCTGTTTGTGAAGACGAAGGATGGGTCTATGAGGATGTGCATAGACTATCGGCAGCTCAATAGGGTGACAGTGAGGAATAAATATCCTCTTCCGCGTATTGATGACTTATTTGATCAGTTGCAGGGAGCTTCGGTCTTTTCGAAGATCTATTTGAGATCTGGGTATCATCAGTTGAAGATCAGAGATGAGGATGTGCCCAAGTCTTCTTTTTGTACTCAATATGGACATTTCGAATTTCTAGTAATGCCATTTTGCCTTACAAATGCTCCAGTTGTATTCATGGATCTTATGAACAGGGTTTTCCAACCCTATTTGGATTCATGTGTGGTTGTATTCATCGATGATATCTTGGTATATTCCAAGAATGAGGAAGACCATCAGCAGCATTTGAGATTGGTATTGCAGACTCTGAGGGAGAAGCAGTTGTATGGAAAATTCAGCAAGTGCGAATTTTGGTTGCAAGAAGTTGTATTCTTGGGCCATGTTATTTCTAAGGAGGGGATTCATGTGGATCCAAAGAAGGTAGAGGCAGTTGTGAGTTGGGAGAGACCAACTACTGTGACAGAGATTCACAGTTTTCTGGGGTTAGCCAGTTATTACCGTCGGTTTATTCCGGGGTTTTCTTCTATTGCTTTGCCGATGACAAAGCTAATTAGCAAGAATGCGAAGTTTATATGGTCAGATGATTGTGAGGCGAGCTTCAGATCGTTGAAGGAGAAGTTGGTGTCTGCTCCTATTTTATCAGTTCCTGATGGCACCGATGATATGGTGATTTATACTGATGCTTCTTTGTGTGGTTTGGGCTGTGTGTGATGCAGAGGGGCAAGGTGATTGCCTATGCTTCTCGTCAGTTGAAGCCTAATGAGCTAAATTACCCAGTTCATGATCTTGAGTTAGCTGCAATGGTTTTTGCATTGAAGCAGTGGTGTCATTATTTATATGGAGTCACTTGTGAGATCTTTTCTGATCACCGGAGTTTGAAGTATCTGTTTACTCAGAAGGAGCTCAACTTGAGACAGCAACGATGGATGGAGTTAATCAAAGACTGTGATTGCTCTATTCATTATCATCCAGGAAAGGTGAATGTGGTTGCCGATGCTTTGAGCCGTAAATCGGCGGGGAGCTTATCTTGTTTGCGATGTGCTCGGATTGAGCATTTTTGTGAGATGAAGAAGAGGAATGTTGTGTTTGAGGTAAATTCGGGAGATGCTCTTTTGGCTCGTTTTTCTATCCGACTTACTTTTATAGATCAGATTCGAGTGGGGCAGGATCTGGATGAGTTTCTGGTATCCAAGAGGACGCTAGTGGCAGAAGGTTTGGGAGGTGATTTTAGGCTTGGCAGTGATGGCATGCTTTTATTCGGGACACGGATGTGTGTTCCTAATGACCCAGAGTTGAGACACAGTATCTTGGAGGAGGGTCATAGTTCTGCTTATGCCATGCACCCGGGAGGTAACAAATTGTATCGTAACCTTCGGGAAAATTTTTGGTGGAGAGGTATGAAGAATGATGTTGCTGAGTTTGTGGCAAAGTGCTTGACTTGCCAGCAGGTGAAGATAGAGCATCAGCGACCTGCAGGGTTGTTGCAAAATCTACTGATACCTGAGTGGAAGTGGGAGCATGTCACTATGGATTTTGTGGTTGGTTTGCTGAGGTGCAGTCGAGGCTTTGATTCTATCTTGGTTGTGGTTGATCGGCTTACAAAGTCTGCTCATTTTCTACCAGTTCGAGTGACTTACACTACCGACAGATATGCTAAGCTATATATTTCTGAGATTATCAAATTGTACGGAGTACCTGTTTCTATTGTCAGTGACAGGGATCCGAAGTTCACTTCTCGTTTCTGGCATAGCTTATAGTCTGCTTTGGGGACTTCTCTGAAGTTCAGTACTGCTTTTCATCCACAGACCGATGGTTAGTCAGAGAGGACTATTCAGACATTGGAGGATATGTTGCGGGGATGTGTGTTAGATTTCCAGGGAGCTTGGGATGATTATCTTCCTCTAGTGGAGTTTGCGTACAATAATAGCTTTCAGTCCAGTATTGGGATGACACCGTACGAGGCTCTTTATGGGAGGCGTTGTCGTATGCCTCTTTGTTGGAGTGACGTTGAAGAGATGTAGTTATTGGGGCCAGAGTTAATTCAGCTATCTTCAGATGGTGTTAAGATGATTCGAGAGCGACTGCGGATTTCTTAGAGTCGGCAAAAGAGCTATGCTGACAATCGCCGCCGGGAGTTGGAGTTTGAGGTTGGTGATCTTGTGTTTCTGCGAGTTTCGCCATGGAAGGGCGTAGTCCGGTTCAGTGGCAAGGGGAAGTTGGCTCCTAGATATATGGGACCATATGAGATTTTGGAGCGGATTGGTGCTTCTTCTTATCGTTTGCTGCTTCCAGTGGAGTTGTCTCGACTTCATAATATCATTCATGTATCTAACTTGCGAAAATACATTGCGTATCCTTCGTTTGTGTTGAATACCGCAGAGTTGGAGGTGCAAGAAGACCTATCTTATGCCGAAGAACCTGTGCGGATCATTGACAGGAAGGAGCAAGTTTTGCGCTCCAAGAAGATTATGTGGGTGAAGGTTTTGTGGAGGCACCATGGCTTGGAAGAAGCCACTTGGGAGGGCGAAGATGCCATGAGGACTAAGTATCCTCACTTATTCGTATCAGGTGCGTATTCTAATTTTGAGGGCGAAATTTTCTAGGTGAGGGAGAGTTGTAATACCCGTACCTATTTTTAATATTTTAAAAATAAAATTTACCTATTTTTATTAAAAATAGGGGAGGAGTAAAGTATATTTTTAAATGGTTAAAAATAATAATGATAGAAAAAGGAAATAAGAAAATTAAGTGTGTAAAGGAAATTTTAAGACTTTATACTTAATTAAAATACCTTTTTAATAAGAATATATAAATATGTATAAGAATGGCATGCATGGGGAATTACCCTTTTAAGTGAAGGGCAATATTGTAAAAACATTGAAAATCTGATTAAGGGAGTATAAATAAGCTTTATACTCCCATTAGGGTTCTTAGTTTTGCTTGGAGGCTACTAAGAGTATTAGAGAGGTGATTAGAGAGGGTGGGCTAAAGAACTTGCTCAAAATCAAGCTTGGATCAAAGAATTCTAAAACAAGTCCTTCACAAGACTTGTTCATAACATCAATGAGGTAAAATCTATGGTTTTAGTTTCTAAATTTTCGTACAAAGTAAGCCCAGATTAGTGGTTTTTTACTAATCTCGATTAGGACTGTTTTAGTAAATCCCCTTTTGTAAAATCATGAATTTGAGTGCTTTAAACTTTGTTTTTAAAGTCCAATCTCAAGTATGATTTGAGGGTAATCTATTACTACATCTTAGTATGTCTATTTGTATGATTAGGAGTCTCAAAAGTCGAGATTAGATGGAAATAATTAAGAAATCCCGAAGTAAGATTAAGCAGATTTTCGATCTGCTGTAATCTGCACTGACCGGTATGCGCACCGGTATACCGGGCGGCATGCCGGTCTCGTACCGGCCTTAAGGATTTTTTTCAGTAAACCCTTAGTTGATGTCAAAATAAAAATATAAGCAATCGGCATGCCGGTCGGCATGCCTGGCGGTACACCGGTTATGGTACTGGTTATCGTACCGGTTTTGGTCAAATTTGGTCAGTAAGGTTGGCCTTGTCATAAAACAAAAAATTGTATTAACCAGCATGTCGGGCGGCATGCCGGGCGGTATACCGAGTTGGTACCGGTTGCCTACGGGTTAGGCCTAATTTGGAGGAAATCATATTTTTATGAAATAAATATTTTTATAATGGCCTTAAAAGTATTTTAAGAATATTTCAGAAGTGGCAGAAGTTAAATAAGTCAGTGGGTGATATTTAATAAATTATCAAAAATTAATTATTAAGGGGAAATTCTTATATTCTCTTAATTTTATAACAGGAGACCAGCCCGAGTCTTCTAAGGTGGTTCCGTGATTTTGTTGTTGTGCTACGCTTACATATTTTAGGTGAGTGTGTAGATTACTTACTTTTATAGATTCGTAGATCTATATGATTACATGCTAGATGTGATTTTCTTGATTGTTGAGCCTGTTTGATAGTGATGTTTATGTGTTCTACTTATTGTTCGTTTTGGGACTTAGTATAACATGTTTACTTGTTCATATGATGGCTGAACTACATGGTTAGATATCATGCTACTTGTTGGTTAAAATTGTAGATGATCACATGCTTAGAATTACACTTTTACACTCTTGGAATAGTATGTCCAATGTTACGATGGCATGTTGCTTGGTGACTTTAGTTGATAACAATGATGATGTTGTATCCTCTTTATTTGCTACTGAATTCAAGTATGATTATAATCCTATCTTGATGTTTACGATGATAGAAAAATGCCATAACTGTTGTAGATGAAAATATGCAAGCATAGTCTCATTCTTATGCATAACGATGATAAAGATGTGGTGATGGATGATGTTGATATCCAATAAGCATATTTTTATGATGATGTTGTATGATGATAATAGAAGATGAGATTGATGTCATTTCATGGTGCATGCATACATTTACATGTAAATGCACAACGATGTTGGCTAGTGGAGCGGGATGTCCTCCATAGCCTTATTTAATGATGAACGATGATGTTGACTAGTGGAGCGGGATGTCCTCCATAGTCTTATTATTGATGATTGATGTTGACTAGTGGAGCGGGATGTCCTCCATAGTCTTAATGATGATTGATGATGTTGGTTAGTGGAGCAGAATGTCCTCAATAGTCTTATTTGATGATGATGACGGAAGCTTCCAAAATATTAAAAAGACGCATATCATATATATGCATTGGTGTATTTATCTTTCTATTGAGGACTACTTGAGGGGAGAGGCACAACCCCTTCGTTTACTCTGTTGTTTGGACTACATGCGGGGAGAGGCACAACCCCTTAGTTTCTCTTTTATTGTTGTAACATGTTGATCTCTTTTTTATATAGTTTTTGAATCTGACACTCCTGAATATTGTTGTCTGCTTTGTGTTGTGGCATTTTATCCAGGTAAGGAGACTTAGCGGTTCATTGCAGTTATTCAGACTCTTTCCAGCAAAAGTCTTTTCTCAGTAGCAGATCTTAGCACTTCTTTTCCTCTACCAGTTGTAGGGTGAGGATTGAGGGACTTTTGATATTCAGACTATTAGTTTTCTTTTGCAGTAGACTAGTGTTTTGGGACCTTGTTCTGGGTCATTTCTTTACGTTAGACTGTCACACTTGGTACCTTTCGTGGTTGGAGTTTCTATATTACTATCTTTTATTCCGCTGCATAATTTTTATTAAAAAGAAAGAAAAAAATTTATGGTATTTTGAAAAATAAGAACAAGTAGCCCTTTGTTAGTATTTAATGTGTGGCGATTCGTAGCCGGATTCTAAACTTTTCTATTAATCCGGGACGGGTCGTTTCAATAATAAGATTTGAATCTAACTTTTATATTTCTCATTCGGTGACTTCGTAGAGGCGCTACCTTATCAAGTGATAGGAAGTGATGTTTTGAAGAGTGTTGTAAAAAGGTGTTCTTGTGGAAGAGGATTAGTTGAGAAGTCTTGTGTTGTCAAAATCATAGGTTGTATGAAAAACCTTGGTGGTGATAGAAAAATTCGAATTAAGGTCATAAGGAGATGGTAGATTAGACCTATGTTTGTTTTAGTAGAAGTTGAGGATAGTAAGAGAAGAATTGGGTTGATCCTAATTATGTTCGTTATAAATGGGTAAAACTATGGTTGTTTTGGCATTTTAATAACAAGTTAGCAAAGGAATTGTGTTAGTAAGTTCTTGGGTGTCATTGATTGTAAGTTGCTATCGTCGTTGTGATGAAACTTAGTGTTGATAATGCGAAATGATATGGGTAATAACGTTGGGAATTGAAAATGTTGTCCGGTTATGTGAATCAATTATGAGCTAAGAATAGAAATGAGATGAAGGTGGTGACCAATTGAGGTGAGTTTTGGGAGTGGAAACTTGGCAAATTTCTGAAGAAGTATAACTTTGTGTCGGAAAGTGGAGTGTCATGAAAGAAAACAGTGATAGATTTTAAGGTGTGTATGTCTTTGAATATTGTGATGATCTCTTTTAAGGAATGGTTTACATAAGTATCTAAGGTATTCTAATTTCGATGGCGAAATTTTCTAGGTGGGGGAGAGTTGTAATATCCATACTTATTTTTAATATTTTAAAATCAATTATCCATTTTTTATTAAAAATTTTGAGAGGAGTGATTTATATTTGTAGGTGATTAAAAATAGATTCAAGGGAATTTATTAAAAGGCTTTTATATTAATAATCTAGCCTAATTAAATATATGTATATATATATTGAATTAAGGGGTGGCATGCAAGGGTTATATGTGTGTAAAGTAAAGGACAATATAGGAATACACTTTAAAAATCTGATTAGAGAGTATAATAGAGGTTATGTTCTCTCATTAGGGTTATACACAATCTCCTTGGTGGCTAGAAAAGGTTAGAGAGAGATTAAGGATAGTGGCTTGGAAAATCAAGGGAGATCAAGGCTTAGATCAAGTTCTTTGGAGGAAAATCATTCACAAAGATTGTTCCTCACATCTCAAAGGTAATATCTACTATTTTGGAATTTTAATTTCATGCTCAAATTAGTTAAGAATTAGTGTTCTTCACTAATCTCGATTAGGGACTATTTTCTAGATCCCCTTTTCAAAAACTATGGTTTTTAATGATTTAAACTTTGTTTTTAAAGTCCAAATTTAAGTATGATTTGAGGATAACACTATATTACATCCTAGGGTGGTTGATTTCATGTTTTGGAGTCTTAAAAATCAAGTTTAGATGAGTTTTGGTTAAGAAAACCGAGGTGAAATTAGCAGTTTTTCATGATGCATGTAGTGGTCTACCTGCAATTTCAAATTCAAATTTTCTTTTAAAAATGTATTTTAAAAAGTAAAGAATCTCAAAAATTCAAGAGGAAAATTCTCAAAGAAAAATCAAGACAAATTTAATTCCAAACCAAATAGGATTTGAACTACATTTGGTCTGATTCCCTTCAGGGATATGTAGGCAGTCTCATGGCCCGACCATTATCAAAAATAAATTTCAAATTTCCAAAAAGAATTATTTTCTATTTTGTTATTACAGGTATGTTTGACAGAATGCATCCTCTCTCTCCACCAGAGTGAATTTAGCCAATCCCAGAAAGTGCTCAACCATAATGCACGTTGCACCAATATGTTTTAAGATTTTATAATCAATGTTGAAGACAAATCAGAAATTTGCTCTCATCCAGTCAGACCATGCGAAACAGTATCAAGAATCTCAAAAAATATCATGAAGACGGGTCATGAATCAAAATGATGCATCTTTTATCTTTGTACATTGTTGCTATGGAAAAATATACAAAGAGGGGCAGCTGTTGATACTCCATTTTGACTCGCTACCCAGAATCAATTAAGTCAAGCCCAAAATTGATCAAGTCGATTTCAAAACTGGCCAAAACAGACTCAGAACAGATCAGAACACATTTCCGAAATGTCTGAGCCTTCTCACAAGCAGCACCCTCAATAGGTACAGTGACTTATTAATAAACAAACGTCGGTAAAGTGATGAGGAACATTTACCCGGAGTTAGATTTTTCAGACGATGTATGGCTCGCGACAAACAGTAAACAGACATCGAAGAAGCCGACACACAACATGCATTTCACAACAGAATCAACAGAAACTTACACGAATATCCAAAATTCAGTCTCTCAATGGAAATTCGACGATAAATTCATTGCCGAAAAGTTTGCGCAATCACCGACATCATTGGGTGAACAAACGGGATTTAGTGGGGTCCAGACGCTATTTCGTTCAGAGTACCATGGAACGACAAGCCGGCATCGAAAATCTATAAACCAATTTTTTATGGAGTCACGACGAAAAGATCGAGCTTTATTGTGGGTTAGTTTCGGCAAATTATCCCGCATTGATAGAACGAGCACAAACCGCGAGATTTTGTTTAAAGAGAACGGGTCGGAAAGCGAGCGGTTCCAGAAAAGCCGTCTGATTTCAGCGGCAATAATTTTAAAATTCATGATTCAAGCCAATAAAATTTGTGGCAATATCAGTTTTCTCAACAACGGGGCCCGTGGTGCTACAGAGCGGGCAGCTCAGAGACTTCTGGTGCAGAATAGTGTAATATATACATTTTTGGAAATTAAAGAAATTCAAAATGAAAATCATCCCTAAAATCGGGAGATGCTGTCCAGAACCCGAATATGGCTATTCTAGTCCAGCCAATAGTGGATCAAACTATCCCAGCTCCCAGTCAAAGGAGTTGGTTAAATGTTGACGTCACTGTCGCACCTATAGGTGTGACAGCTTCCTATTTAAGGAGATCACTCCTCAGCATTTAGGGAGGGAGCCAGAAGCATTGAAACCCTATCCCAACATTCTCTGAAACTTTTGTCCCGAACAGAACCTTCATCCACTTTCCAAAAATCCATCCTACCTAGCCTAAATCATTCCAAAGCTCTCCAAAAACTACCATAGCTATTTCCATCTTTCCAAAAACTCTTCAATTCAGTCCTCACATACAAATTTCAGAAACCAAATGTGAGACCCGCATCATTAATAATGCATTAATTAAATTAATCAAAGTGGTTAGAAGAATTTAAAAAAATTAATAGGTGAACTAAAAAAAATTAAATTGGGGATTAAAAATAATTATTGGTGCAATTAAAAATTTAAATGAACGAGATTGAAATTTCCAAAATGGAAATTATGGGGTGTTTATATAAATAATAGAGGAATTGTGGAATTGAAATTTATAAAAAAATGTATAATTATAAGAATATAATAAATTAATTAAAAAATTAAAAATTGAAAAAATGGAGGAGGCCACATGCCTCCCCTTAATTGTGCATGTGTGTGCACTGTGTAGGTGGAAGGGGGGGAATACGTGTAGATTAAAAGGGGTAGTTAGGTTATATAATATATTAGTTAAATTTACAATAGATAGAAACAGGGATTTCGGAGAGAGAGGAGACTGAATCGCAATCGGGAGAGAGAGGAGGGAGGCGCTGGGGGTGGTGATGGTGGCGCGGTGTAGGGGCGTCGGCAACGGTGGGGTAGCGCGGTGGTACGGTGGCTGAGGCTGCGGGCAGAGGTGGTTCCGGATGGGTTTGCGCAGTTGTGTCGATTTGAGGTATGAGTTCGTGTGTGTGTGCGTGTTTGTGGGTCTCTGGAGATGTAAAATCTGGTGTGCAATAAAAACTTCATTTTCTTCATATTTTTTTCCCCTGAGGTTTAGTCTGAAACTTGGCAAAGCTGTCCTAGTCAATCTTTACAAAACATAACTACAGTTTTTGGGAAATTTCTTGGTATGGGGATCAGGTTGTACTCAACATAGTATATGAATGCTCTAGCTTGTTGAGCTGTAAGGTCTGGGCTATTTTGACGTCAATTTGAAAACCATTGTTTCTTTAGAACTGCATTATTGAGTGATAGATTTTTAAGGTGATTATTTTTGCTTGGATGGGGGTAGTACATGTTAACAAAAAATTATTGAGGAAAGCAACAAATGATCGCAGTAGGAAAATCATAAGAGGAGGAACAATACTCAGAATATTTTTGGGTTATCGTTTTACATTTTTTTTGGTAACCAGTTATGCGTTCATGTACGTAACCGGTAGCGTGTTGATTTTGGTAACCGGTAGCGCGGCTCTTTGGTGTAACTGGTTTATGAGTAATTTGGACAACCGGTTCTGTGTTGAGTTGCGCAACCGGTTACGGGCATACTGGCAGAAAATAATAATAATAAAATGAAATGAAAATAAAAGAAACAAAAGTAAATAAATATAAATAGTAAATAGATATAAATAATTTGAATCATTATATATATTGTGGATTAATTGAGTGGTTTTATTTCAGGAGAAACATCAAAATATCAATATCCATCAAAATCAGGGTAATATTGCAGTGGCTTAGGAGTGATTGGACCAGTTTTGTGAATCAAAATAAATTGAGGTAAATTCTATAAAATAAATAATTAAAAATAAGTGATTAATTAGAATATTAAATTCTTAAAAATATTCGTAGCGCGATTTCTATTTTTATATTGCGCATTGATGATTTTTAGGTGAGAAGTGACCACCGTCGACTTCAGCGCAGCGTCAGGGAGCAGATTCTTTAGGGGAATTTTCAGTTTAGCAGGTCTTTTGGTGTCAGGTGAGTACTCTGTGAATTTCATAATTTAGAGCCTTTTCAATATATAGATATATATGTACAAATGTGTGTTTTAAAAGGTGTTTTGTGAAAGGTGATAAATCTACGGATCACAGATTTTTGGAGAAAATGTTTTGGGTGAGAAATTTGAGAAATAAAATGGTGAATTATCAAATGGTGTTAAGGGTTTTGGGAGATTAAATAAAATAAAGGGGTTTTTCATAAAAAAAATTAAAAGGTGAACTTTGGTGAACTTAAATAGCCTTAATGTGTAACAGGTGGTTCCATGGATCAGTATGCATAGGTGGTGCAATACATATGGTGATATTATATTATATATATATTTTCACCTGGAGATGGTGCAAGTCCTTACCACTGGGGCTGGAGTAGTGGTCCCTGGATCATTTCTTGTGCTCATCCAAGAATGTACCCAGGGTATCAGATCTGACTTAAACGGGTGGTCACCGGACTTAATGACTCTTGGCTATTATGGCTCACAGGTGTGGTATGGTGTGGTGTGTGTGTGTGGTGTGG
>NMUG010000336.1:0-23598 GCA_002855965.1 Monotropa hypopitys
ATTAAGTTCCCAACAATCAACGAGGTTCCACAACCAAGGGCAACCTACCAATCAAGCCAAGAGCATAGGTACAACCACATCCCGAGGGAACCCAACGATGCCCACAATACCAAGACTCACATTTACCCAATTGTTGACAATCACGACCAAAGAATGATTTAAGGGTCAATATTTACTCAAAGGGGATTCTATTGACCAACCAAACAACCACAAGAATACTACAACAAACCAAGCAACCCAAACTCTTCAAAACACAACCCAAAACTCATTCAGGCATTTCATCAAATACTTAATGCCCATCGACTCCAAGGGCCTCTAGACAATTCAACGATCACTAAACGATACCCAAGTACATCACACTCGATTCTATGACGATACGCGAACCCAAACTACGTCACCTCAAGCACGATAGACCAAACACTATGACATGTGAAATCAAATACACTACGCGACATGGATTATGAAATTAATGCGAATCAACGACAAATACGAATACTATAGACACCCACGCACGCACACAAGATAGGAGTTAAGAGTTTACCTACCGGAGAGTCACCGGAAAAGTCACCGGAGAAGTCACCGAAAAACCTCCATGGCCGGAGTACACCAAGCTCACCACCGCGAAGCTCTCACAATGCTCTACAACGTTTCCTAAGACCAAAACCTTAAATGATCAATCAATAACCAAGTAATGTAGAGAGAGAGAGAGAGTGGATCTAGGTTTTGGAGAGGAAAAAAATCTTACCGAGATTGGACGATCCATGCCCATGGATGCGTAGAGGAGAGGGTGAGGATCATTGTTAGTGAAGAGGGTTTGCCTTGAATCCATGGGATTTGAGTGTTATAGAAGAGAGAAGGGAGAGAATAGGGTTAGGGTTGAGAGAAAATCGGATAGGAAGGGAGAGGGAATGAGTTGTGCCCCAAAAAATACATTTTTCCTGAACTAAATTCGCACACATCAGCCTCCCCATCCGGACGGGGCTCCTTGCCATCCGGATGGCCGACCAGAGAATTGCCCAGGTTTGCTTTGATGTTCGGCCAGAAGTTTGCAAACTTGAAAACGTGATATCTTCTTCGTCCGAACTCCGATTGAGACGATTCAAGTTGCGTTTGATTCATAGTTAAATTGTCTACGACTTTCATGAACAAAGAAATCTGTTTTGGAGAATGGATCAGGTCGATGAGTTTTAAACGCGATTTGGAACTTATCCTAACATCCAACCATCGACGAACTTCATGTCGGGGACGCCCATCTCACCCGGACTTACTCAACGTGACATATGATGATTTTTGATGCTCCCAACCATCCCGAGATCTCAACGGCATATGATTTTCGATTTATTGAATTTATTGAATGGATGGAAAATAATTAAAATTTTCGGAGTGTGACACCTTCCATGGATGTCGAGTTTCTCCATTCCATCAGAAGTTGAGTGTTGTTCTTCCTAGTCAACCTAGTGGTCTTGCATCATTTGTGTGGTCTTGTGCTCCCTCCTTCTCAAAGTCCTTGGTGCACTTTTATTCTTTCGCTTAATTGTTGGATTCCTTCTGTGTTCAGGAAGTTGGATTGGAAAATTGTGGAGTTGATAGAAATCCTTAAAGCTTGGGTCTTCTTCTTTGTGCCGAGTGTGAATCCTTGCGAGGTTTGGGATTGTTGGAGGTTGAATATTGGATTTGAGGCATTGCGGTCGTAGTTTCTCCTTGGTTGGTTGAGATAGAAGAAGATAATCCGAGTTGTGGTAATCTTGTGAGTGAAATAGAAGGAGTTCGTGACTTGAGGTCATGTAGAATGGGCAGGATTGATGTGGGTCCTCAGTGTACGATTGGGATTGTTGGTGATATTAGGAATTAGACTTGTGCTTGGCACGTCTTGGTGCGTTGTTCGGTGAAGTATTGTTTCGATGAGTTGTGATATGGGAGCTTCCTTCTTTCCTTGAGGTTTTAGAGTGGTGATGTACTTGGAATTATCTTGCGGGTTTCTTCGAAGTGGTCTTTGGGGTTTCTTGGAAGTATCAGTTGATGGTTTTAACTCGATAAATAAGATTTTGGTATTGCTTGGTGATTGAGTTTGTGGTGTCACTTGGAGACTTAGATGTCGTGTGAAATTCTTTGAAGTGTTCCTTGAGTTCTATTGTGATGACGTTTAATGGTTCAGAAGTTTGGATGTAGTTTCAGATTTGAGTTGCTGTTTGGAAGCGATATGTCTGTTTGGGTTAGTGTGGTTATGGAGGAATATTTGCATTAGTGTTCTTGGGAGCTAGTATGGTAGAGTGTTTGAGGTTTTCGTGGGAAATGGTTTAATGAATTGTGATTTGAGTTTTGAAGATTGAGGTTGTGTTTAGAGCATGAGAGTTTGCGGTCCTTCCCTGGTTTTGGCTTGCGTTGATGAGAGTTTGACAGTGGTGTGGTCAATTTCTTGGCTCTGTGTTATCGATGGTTCCTATCCATCTGCATGGGTGATGCCTTCAGCTTTTATTCGTGCTTTCTCCTACTCGGTGCTAGAGTTCTTCGTTCTGGGCAATGAATGTGTGTTGACCATTCCAATTCTTTGTTTGGCACATTCGTGGTTGTTGAGTTGCCTCGGTATTGGTTAGTGATTTTGAAAGCTACTCGTTGTTGGAAAATCTTCTAACTCCTCTTTCTGGGACTCTCGACGTGGTAATCATGCTTCGTCGTCTATCTCTTGATGATTCGCAGAATATTCTAAGTCTTGGCACTTGCGGGGTAGCAGTGCGCTGTTCGTCTCTCGTGCAGAAGTTCGTCCACATGGCAGAATCTTATTTCTTGGAATCGCATTCCTGTATCTCGCACTCTCCTGTGTCGGCTTGTTGATCTTGTGCACGTTTCTTGTTGGCCGTGTCGCTTCGTGAATCCGACTTGGTGTCGTCTCTTGCTCGCCGTGTCCTTTTGTGCTCGGACACTCCTGTTCGGCGATGTGGTTACCGATTGGATTTTATTTGAGAGTGTGTTGTGGGATTGGTTTGCGGTTGGTGTGATTAGTGAGGCAGACTTACTTTTGGGTTGTGCAGATGTGTTGTGAGCGTTGGGGTAGAATATATGTGTCTCTTTGAAGTCAAATGCACCGACTTATATTGTGGTGATGTTTGTCATGTCCGGTGTGCGTAGTCTGTGTCATGTGGTATAGGAATGACCACGAAGGATTGTTTTGAGAAGGTGACTGGCCAACACATCTCAAATCAAACTTCTTAGTCATTCTGGTACCACGATAGGTGTGTGCGGGTTGGTTTGTGAGATTTTGATTGTTGGGTTCTTCTTTTGGTGGTATTGTGGTTGTTTGGGGTGATTCGGGTGGCACAGTTGTTGTGTGACCATCCCTTGTAGCTTGTCTTGCCTTCAATTCTTCACTCGTATTGGTTGGATTGTTGCTACCTTGTTTGGAAATCAATCTCGGCATTGTTTCGTGCGTTTATGACTATATGGATGTTGTAGATATCCTGGTGGTGGTCGAAAATCACTTCTTTGCTTTTCATAAAATTTCGGAAAATATTGGGGAAAAATCGAGGTATCCGTATCGTGTCTGCGTGTCGGCACCGTACCCTCGTGTCCTTCACGTGTCGGCGTATCCTAGGCGTGTCTTTGGCATGTCGGTGTGTCCTTGGCGTGTCGGCGTGTCCTCGGCATGTCCGTGGCATATCCTTCGCGTGTCGGCGTATCCGTGTCGTATCCCTCTGTATCCATGATGTTTTGGCGCATTCTCATTCCTTCGACTCATTCGTAGCATGTTGTAGTAAATTCGTGAATGTTATGGGAATTTTTTGGGAATTTTTCTTGCAGTTCGGCTCTTGATGCCTTGCATTTTCTTTGAGAACTCATGTTTTCCCTTGTTCGAGCAATGTATAATCGTGTGGGAAGCGTGGAAATTCCTCTCTTCCTAGAAAATCTGGAGTTTCTTGTTGATGATTGTGCGTATTTTCAGTTTCCCCTTGCCGTCTCTTGCGTTGCGAGATGTTCTTCGAGCTCGTTTACGAGTTGAGAAGGTTATCTAAGCTCCATTTGATGTATTCTTGATAAGAAGTGGGAAGCGTGTCGTCTAAATCCTCGTGGCATGTTCCTTGTGTTGGTTGTACTCTTTGTGGTGTGCTCTTTGGGAAGTTGATTCTTGTGGGAAGTCCTCTGTTCTTCGTTGCTCTGTGACCTTTACCTTGGAAATTTCAAGGACAAAATTTTTGTAAGGTGGGTAGTTTGTCACACTCCGAAAATTTAATATTTTCCTTCATTAATTTTATCAATTAATTATCGGCATTCTTTCCGTTTCGTTGGACGTGGTTGGATCGTTGGCATCCGAAACTTTTGTCGTTGGTTCCTCCGCGACTTAAATTTTATTTTACCGATCCTATCTGAGTGAGGGAAGTCTTAGTTTGCGAGATTTTGTGTTTTCAGTGCGGGCAAGTCGTTGTGGTGGAGTTCGGGTCACATCTTGATCATCAGGGGTTGTTCATCAATTTTGTGAAGCATTTAATTCCTTCGTTTAATTAATTGCTTTTATATTTTTTTTAAAAATAAAAAAAACGAGAGAGGAGAAGTCAAATTCAGAACTCTCCCCCCGTACTCCCTCTTCCCATCTATCTTCTCCCCCAACTCCCCTGCCCCATCCGAAAACCCTAACCGCCGCACCTCCCTCCTCCCTCTCCTTCTCGTCCCGCCGCTCTCCCTCTCTTCCCACTGCTCTCTTTCTCCCGCGCGACTCTCTGTCTCTCTCAGTTCCATTTCTCCTCTCCCTCTCCCCTTCCTGTCGCTCCCCTCCTCCCTCTCCCTCTCGGTTGCTCGCCCTCTCTCTACCTCTCCCCCACTCTCTACCTCTCCACTCTCTCTTTCCCTCACGCACACACACTGACCCACAGCCGTGTACTGCGTGGGCTGTGGTGGTGGTTTTTTTTTTGAAAGGCAAAGTTTTATTATTAAAAACCAATAATGGCCACCATACACTAGGACAAACCAAATAGCAAAGATAGCTTCGGGTGGTGGCTTCAGGCGGCGGTAGTGGTGGCAGTACACAGCATGGTGGTGGTGAGGGTTTGGCACAGTGTTGACGAGGGTTTGACGCGAAGGTGGTGAGGATATGTACGCCTTGCTTGGAGACACGCAATGGTTAAGGATTCATCTACCGCGAGGCTTCGCGTCAGTGGATAAGCCTCTCGATCTCTCTCCCTCTTTACTATACGACATCACTTATCGTTTGTTATTGATTGTTCGTGGGGTTTTGTAGGTGTCAGCCTAAGCAACCGACGATGAGTAGCGACGCGCGACGGTCAGGGCTTCGACAACTGCTAGTGGTCGCATCAACAGGTATATCTCGCCCCCTGTTTATTTGTCACTGAGTTAATCGGTGGTTTATGTCTGTGGGAGGTATAAGGATGGATAATCGATGGTTTATGTCTGTGGGAGGTATACGGATGGATAATCGGTGGTTTATGTCTGTGGGAGGTATAAGGATGGACTACTGCTATTGTTGTTGCTTTTTCCTGCTTGGTCGGCTCTATGGATATTGTAGGTTGCCGCCCTGGCATAGGTTGGTGAAGCAACGAGAGCTTCACAGCTATGGCAATGGATTGCAGTGATGCAATGGATGCTTCTTGGGCGGATTGCGTACTTCGACGACTCCTGTGGGTAAACTCTTAACTCCTATCTCGTGTGCGTGTGTGGGTGTACTTAGGTTTCCTTGTTTTATCATTGTATCACATCTAATTCACATTTGTATCGATTTCGTAGTCGTTGAATCTTTCGCGTGTGGGTTGACTTGGAATGGGTTCGATTGTCGTCATAAGGCCTATTGGGATACATTGGAGTGTTGTTTGGTGAACGATTGATATATTGGAGACCTTGGATGTGCACGGCTACTTAGTGTTCGATACTATGCCTCAATGAGTCATTGACCTTGTTTTGGAGGATTTTACTACGTTGGGTTGTCGTAGGGTCTATTGGGTGCGTGATTGTGCTTTTGGGTCATTTGGACGGTTGTCGTTCGCTTAGGAGAATATGGACTCTTGGTTGTCACAAAACGAGGCGTGTGTGTGTGATTTGTGCTGGGTTGGGCATCGTTGGGCTCCCCTTGAACATTGTTGTATTGATTCTTTGACTTGATGGTAGGTTGCCCTTGGTTGTGGAACCTTGTTGATTCATTGGGAACCTAATAATGAATGCAATGAACTTAATGAATGACAAATACGGAGATGGATCCTACGAGGACCACTCCTTGGCAATCTTGAATCATTCACTTAAATCCAACCTAATGGAACACAAATAATCATGTGAGCAAATGAGTGTGATGTGGATCGATATCGTAGGGAGGGTACCATTCAAGGGATTGGGAGGAATGCATGCCCCAGCCCTTGAGATTGATATTTGGATGTGAACTGTGTCCCGTGACCCGTGCCCTTGTATTGGGGGGTAGGACTTCGTGCAATTAATGGAACCCATCCAGGTTTAGGATGTGTTTGCCCTACCCACGTTACGACCCCGGGTTAAGGATGTGTCTGCCCTTCCCAGTTGATATTTCGTGTGTGATGCCCGTCGTGACCCCTTGAGCCCCAAGTGGGAAAAGTCGTGTTGAGGGTGCGATGATAGTCTTGTGCCACCTCCTTGTGTCGCCAAGGGGGTTGTTGGTAGAGACGAATGTGGTGTACTTTGACCCAGCCCTTGTGTGTGGTGGGTAGGACCTAGTGCAACCTCCTAGTACGTGACTCACATAGTCGACGATGTGGGTAATGTCGGAATGGATGGCTTGAGCTCCTTTGTTTCATCAAGTGGAGACAATTGTTGATAATAAATGAATAATGGAAAATCTACCTCTTCAACTCAAATATATCTCCAAGATAAACAACCCCTGAATCTATAACAATAATAAGATGGTGGGTGGTGTTGGTGGCGAGGTAGTGGTTGTGGTTGGGTTACTTTTGGAGGGTTGTGGGTCATTTTACTTGTCGTACGTTGGGTTGGTTACCTTTGGGTTTGCACTTACCTATCACGAGTGAGAGTGTTGGTTTACCTTGAGGTCTTGCGATTGTTGCTGTACTTCTGTGCCTTGGGTTCTCCCCTTTCTCTACCCGTGTGAGGACACTTAGGCACGCATTTGCGTGTGTACACTTGCTAGTAGTTATTGGTTTTCCTGCTGAGCCGTGGAATGCTCAGACCCACTTTCTTCTCTCTCTTTAGTCTGTTTGCAGGATGCTGTTCGTTGGTAGATATTGGAGTCTTGCCAGCTGTTGGATCCTTTTGGAACTTGCAGCTTTGGTTCTCTCCTGGAAACCCTGGGTACGTTCTTGTACAGCCTTTCAGTTTTAGCTGTTGTAGTAGGTAGATATTGTACCCCTTTCCCCTTCTCTTTCAGTAGATGTACCTTCTCTCTCTTTTTCTGTATCATTTGTAATGTAATAAATGTTCTACTGATTGTGATAGATAACAATAGTTAACACCCTCCTTTTTATATATGTCTTTCAAAAAACAAATGGTTGAAATGTTTTTATTAAAATCGAGGGGTGTTACACATAGCATGCTTAGGTAATTGAGGAGAGAGATAGGACTGTTCAGCGGGCTTCCTCTATCATAGGGGAAAGAGATTCTCTGCTTAGAGATCTAGATCATTTATCACTATGATTGTTAGATATGGAGGTTATTGCAGGTAGCTTGCAGTGGGATCTTGCAGATGTTAGAGCTTTAGCCAACTCTACTAGTATTGTGATTGCTTTGGAGGATTCTTTGATACAGACAGCTCACGAGCATGTGATTCAACTTAAGGAAATCAGCATGTTGCTTCCTGAGTTAACAGATCTTGAACATGCCATGGAAGGATCACAAGATTGGATTTTTATTTTGGGCGATCAAAGGGACTCATTGCAGGATGATTTTGATACCATGACTGGATCATACACTAGTTCTATTACCGAGGTCCAAAGTTTGCATGCTCTACTGTGTGACGCTTATCGGAATTTGGCCAGAGAGAGAGGTATTCACTACCGGGATATTGAAGGCTTACGATCTAGCTTTTCTTCTTTGGATGGTTTGTTTCCCGTAGGTTACCTTGATTTGATACAACTGCAAATTGTTTTGTAGATGCTTCGCCGTTTATTAGACGTGGATCGATTAGACATTGAGGATGGTGCCATGATGACCGTCCATTATCGGGAAGTTTGTCAGGCCTTGCTGCATTTGCTGAGTGATTTCTCTTAGAGAGACTTGCACTGATTTATACATTGTATTTTATTTTTTATCTGTGGGAAATGTCAGCATTTTTTCTTGTATGAATACATCTTTACTACTTGCAATTTTTATCAGGTGAGCAATATTATATTTATAGACATTTAAATTTCTCTACTAACAGTGATTGATAAAATACAATTTATGCCAATCAATCAATGAAGACATTTTATGAACAAGGCCTCACCTATTGATCAGAGGGCGAAAACCTTCATTCATCCTTTGTTTTTGGAAATGACTTCGTAATCTTAGCAATGAAGTGGCAGACCGCTTGACCAAATCGAACTAAATCCTTAGAGAAAAGTGATTCTCCAAAGGCCGGGTTTTTTGCTGGCATCTGCTTGGACCCACTGCTATTCCGATATACTCCGATGCTTTAACCTTTCTGACTCTGAATTTTTCAAACTTTAGCATTTTCTTTTTCATTTCTGTCATAACTCCTTTTCAAGTTGATAGTTACGATGGATGCTCTTTTTTTTATTTTTCCCTTTTGCAATGGCCCCTCTTGGGTTTTGACCGTGCTGGATTTATCTATTTTTGCTCTAGACCCCTTTCAGGTTTTGACTACACTGGATTTGATTTCCCATTTGTTTTGCCATGACCCCCTTTTAGATTTTGACTATGCTGAGTTTTTCCATTTTTTTCATAGTTTCCTTCTCAGGTTTTAACTATGCCAAATTTGTTTTTTTAAATAATCGAGTTTTAACTTCAGCAAGACAAACTCTTCTTGATCATGTTCTGAATATTTTGAGCAATTGAGAGCACTTTCGTATGAGAAGAGGTTGAGGAATTTTTAGAGAGTGAGGAATAGATTTTTAGAATCCCCCCTTTTTGCTTTCGTGTAAAAGAGGGAGCGGTTATTTTGGTCATCAGGTAGACATTTTAATGATAAGAACTTTTTTGAACTGCTCTTATCAGAGAAGAGGAGAGAGATTTTTTTGTAGCAATAATTTATGGATCATGTCATAAAATAACATGGCCATCACCTTTTGATAAGTTGCACCCACATTTTTCAATTCGAACAGCATTACTCGATAGCAAAATACACCCCATAGAGTGAGGAAGACTTTTTTGTCTTGATCTTCATGTGCTATCCGTATTTGGTTGTATTTTGAAAAGTCATCCATGAACGAAAACATCTCATGACCAGTTGTGTTGTCCATGATAATATCGATATGAGGCAAAGGAAAATGATCCTTTGGACTAGCCCGGTTCAGATCTCTGTAGTTGATGCACATGTGGACCTTCCCATCATTCTTTGGAATGGGGACTATGGTGGCAAGCCATTATGGGTATTCAACCACCCATAAAAAGCATGCATTGAACTGCTTTATGATTTCTTCTTTGATCTTCAGACTCTATTCTGGTTGGAGTATCCTCAGCTTTTGCTTGATAGGCCTCATAGTCGCGTCTATAGGAAGCCTGTGCTCTACCATTGATGTACTGAGTCCTGGCATATCCTCATATAATTAGGTGAAGATGTCTTAATAAGCTCGGAGTATTTCTGTAAATTCGGCCTTCTGATATGTATCCAAGTGGATCCCGATTTTGATTTCCTTGGGCGTCTCTACAATTCCCAAGTTAATGGTTTCTGTTTCCTTGACATTAGGAATTTTTTTGTCTTCATATTTCTGGACAATGTCTCGGATTTCCTTCAGAATTTCATCATTAGCATTGTCATCAACCTCTAATTCCATTAGATTATAATCCAATTCGGTGTCAAAGTCATGCTCTTCAAGTGCCAAGATTGCTTGATTGTTTGAGTCAAAAGGACTAATTTTTGGGTTCCTAAAAGAATGACTTTTTTTTGTCAGTAATTTGGCCATCGTCATTTCAGTAGACACAAATAAATGAGCAAAATATACCAAGGTTTAATTGATAAACATAGAAAAATATGACAAGACATAATTTACAAGCAAAAAATATATGAATTCTGTTAGGTAGGAACGTTAACGAAACACAAAATAGCGAATGTCAGTTTGCTGTGTTTTACGAAAATATGTGGGCTTTATGTACTGGGCATGCTATCCAGTTGTATAACTTCTCCCCTAGATGAGTGGGGCGGGTGATATTCTGTAGATTTTGACTCAGAGATAGAGGGTCAATTGTGGCGACTTGAAGTTCGCCAAACATTTATAATAGCCCCTCGACAGAATCATCCTATTCGTGCTGTGATATGACTGTGAGCAGGAACTCCTCGGAAGGATATGTCCTATTGGTTTTGAGAAATTGTTTTTCTTCCTCTCCCAGTTCAAAACTGATAAATCCGGTTGAGATGAAACTTTCATTGATATGAGGCAACGGTATGCCCCTGCCCATACATGCATATGCTTCTTTTCTTTGGGCCATTGTTTCTTTTTGCTCTTGCCGAGATGGATGGTAACCTAGCCAAAATGTATTACGTTGAGATGGTAAATTGCGAGGTTCTGTTTCACCTTATAGCTCAGCACCTAGTCCCTTGCCGTATTGAAAGCTGGTTCGGTGAAAGTATTTGGCGATCATTTCGGAATTTTTAGAAAATCTTTGGGGTATTTGTGTCCCGTAGATTACTGAGGCACATTAAAAATCCTAGAAGCTCGAAGGCTCATTTGTTGGCCGTCGATTATAAACTTGATTTTCTGATGCAGGCTGGAAGGAACGCCTGCAGTCACATGAATCCACGGCCGCCCCAGTAAGAAATAGTAGGATGATGGGATTTCCAAGACATGGAATCTGATAGAAAATGTGATGGGGCCGATTTCTATGGGAAGTTCTATTTCTCCCATAGTTTCTCGACCTGAACCATTGAAGGCTCTTACTATCATTGTGCTATGCTAGAGAGTTTCAAAGTTGATTCCCAATCTTTGCAAAGTTTCTTAAGGGCAAACGTTTAGCGCAGAACCATTGTCTATAAGCACTCGGGCTACGATCATGCATTTTGTCTTGACAACAATGTGGAGGGCTTTGGTATGCCATATTCCCTCAGTTGGAATTTTATCACTGGCAAAGGAAATGATCCCCTGACTCATTATCTAGCCGACCAAGTCTTGTAAGACATTTGGGGAGATGTCTTTAGGAACTTGAGCCTATTTTAGCACTGGCAGCAGCACTTCTCTATGAGACTCGAAAGTTAGAAGTACGGATAGTATGTTGCTGTGTGCAGGAGTACTCCTTAGCCGCTCAACAATGTCGAACTCGCTCTTTTTCAGGGTCCTGATGAATTCCTGCATTTCTTCTTCTGTTATCTCATCATGCTTTTTTTTCTTTTTTGTTTTTTTCAGGCCCAGTCGGGGCATAAATCCTTCTCGACCAGGTGATTCTGCCTATCTGGTTTATCTGTTTCTTCTGAGGATCCTCCTTGGGATTTATTTATGAATAATCCAAGGGAATCCGACGAGGGTTCTAATTTGGTACTTTCAATGGTCGCAACAGAGTAACCCTTGGTCGGGTTGGCAGTGAAATTGGTGCTCTGAGCTGATTTGAACATTGTGGGTCATCAACTCGGGGTTTCTAGATCCCCCGAGGTTGGTCATTGGTATTTATACCGTTGTTATATCTTGTCATCGTTTGGGCTAGAGAACGAGTGATCCTTCTCTGTGGAGTTTGCAAATAGTCTGAGTGAGCTGTGTTGGTACCTGTACAACAGCACTAAGCTCAGATCAGTATACAAGGAGAAATCTTTAGGGATATTGGAGACATATGGAATTCCTTTCTAATTTATAACTCGGGATGTGCCCCCGGATATGAAGTTTGGAGCATCATCTCGGATTGTAATTTTTTTGGTTAAGTGAATAATGAGTCCATAGTCTATATTTATTTATCAATATCCCTAATGACGTTGTCTTTTTTTTTTTGATTTTTTTAACAGGATGTGCATAAGGATTACCTTCGGATATGATATGTTCTCCTAATAGTAATAATAGGATTTTGGTTTATGACTCTTTTTTGGCTTTCTATATGTAATATGAGATTATGTGGTTGAACGGTATAATAGTTCCCAAATTTTCAGACCTCCATCCCCTGAGGGTACTATCTTTGAGTCGGTGATTTGGTTAGAGTATCCTATTTCACCTACGGACTTTTTAGAGTCACGTAGAGTATTGTTGGGCTCCCGAGGAGTTGATAGGGGACACATTTATTTGGGGAAATAATGACCTCCACCTGAAACAAGAGATGATGCATATGATGTATGTAAAATGTAGTATAAGTAATTTTTTTTTGAAAATTGAAGGGAATTCTTTTTGCAGTATATGTAAGCATAAGTAAGCAATAAATATTTCAGCACAACGATTTTTTTTCAGCGAAGATTTTTTTAGCGAAGCACCACCTGTTATGTTTTTCAAAAGAATAAACACAATAAACATTAGTAATATTGACCGAGAGATGATTGATTTTGAGTTTGAAGAAATTTTATTTTTGAAAAATTTTGGAAGCCGAAATCCTCTTTGAATTTTTTTTTGTCCCTCGTAGGGTCTCCAATTGTCATGCCCCGATAATTGTCCGTCCCATTCTTCGCCCCCGCGGGGAGGGTGTGTCCCGGGAACGTACTCTATATTTTCTTGACTTTTGTGCGATGTATTTAGAAATGAAAATGATGGTCGGACTTTGATGGAATTTAAAATGTTCAGACTTAATAATGACTTTATAATTGCCGAAACAATATACATCTTATTATTAATTTATTTTTCAGAGTCGCCACTCGGCATAGAGTTAGGGTGTGTCAAGTCACTGGTTTTTATTGGAAAGGTATCTTCGTAACAAGAGTTCTTGTTCGGGGATTTAGTTATGAATGGGGAAGGTGTTAGCCACCCCAATCTCCCTTGCGGTACTTTATTTTCAAAAACAAACTTTCTTGAAACTCAAATCGATGATTTTTTGGCCAAGAGAAAATAATATATACAACTAATATTTTGAATAAATTGAATGTGAAGTTTTTAAATTTCTTTTGTATTTTTCAAATGGACGGCATTTCAATTCTGTTTTGCAAATGGAAGCTCTAAGAAAGAATTGAATTTCATGTTTTTATTGCTTTATGTTTTTCAGTCGGACAGAGCTTCGACTGTGTTTTGAAAAAGAGCAACAAGTGACCTGGTGTGACCTGATTCACGAAGCATTCTTTTGATCCAAATCGACCAACTACTAGATTTCACCGAACAACTTGAATTGAGGAATTTAGTTTTTACTTTGAAAGTGTTTTTGATTTAGAAAATGACAAGATATTTATTCTTTGGGGGTTTTGGAGTTCCAAAAGAGCATTGAGTGACCCGGTGTGACCCGATTCACAAGGCATTCCTTTGATCCAAATCAGTCGGCTAGTAGTGTGACACCCCAGCCCTAGAAAATATTAAATAGAAATATTCAATCATACAAATATAATTTTTTGAGAATTTAATTAGACTTGTTTAGTCTTGAGGTCATGAAAATATGGAAAAGAATTAAATTTAGGGCATTAGTGTAAGAAAACAAAGTTAGGGAGCCAATTGAACTCTGCCGAACAATGGAGGTCCATCCACGTGGAAGTCTGGACACCTCAGTTGGTCACGTGGCAGCTCGGCCATGTGGGCTGCTGTGTGGACAACCACTCTGGCAAAAGAGACAAAGTTTTGGAGTGGGCTGAGATCAACCAAGCTTCCAACCAAGAAGGAGTGACGTCAGGTAGTACTTTGGCAGAAGAAGCCAAAGCCATGCAGCTGAGTGGGTTGAGGTCAGCCGCTACGATCCAAGACTGGGCAGCCAGTGGGACCACTTTCTACAAGTGGAGCCATTTTTGTGTTTGCACCGTCCGGATTAATATTCTTGCCTCCACCTATAAAGATCCTTCTTATTACCTCTGTTTTGGTACAATGCCAACTAAGAACAACTATACTCTCTGATTCTATCTCTAGAAACTCTGTCCGAAGGACTTCAGTTCGGCAAAGCTTTGAACCTTCATTATAGGAGCTCAACAAGCTCATCTCTTGAACCTTCATTATATGATCTGAGAATAGTGTAATGACCAAGAGAACCCATGGAAACTAAGTGTCTCCCCACGGTTCCAAGGTATTCGAACCAAAAGCTCTGATACCAAGTTGTCACGCCCCGGATTTTCAAACTATTGTTTTTGAAATACAGTTTAATTAATAAACAGGGGATACAACCAACTTGCCATTCAGAAACAATTAATTGAATTTTCATTACATTTGCAGAACAGTACAAGTTGAAGTACAATAAAGTAAAGAGCAGAAGAGAAGCACAAGTACTATCCTACTACAACTGCTACAGCAAACAAGAGCTGTAAGTACAAGTAAATGAACTACAACTAGAAGTACTGAAACTGAAGGGCAAAGTACAAAGGAGACCACCGCGCTGAAGTGGCCAAGCCCAAGAAAATCCAGCAGCTGACTCCAACTCCAAACTTGTTTAGTCCTGCAACACAGACTAGAAAAAGGAAAAGAAAGAGGGTCTGAGCAAACCATGGCTCAGTGAGAAAAACCCTCTAACTACTACCAAGCATGCATATACGGTGCGTGCCTATGTGTCCACAAGTAAACATACAGATAGTAACAAGCCCAAAGTGCAAGTGAAGAGTAAGATAAGTAACTTCAAGGGACACCTAATCAAGAGTCCTCGACCAAACGATACAATTATTCATTTTCCATTATCTAACACTTAGGTATACTCACATTTCGTACCTCATCCCAAGGTGTATCAAGTAAGGGAATCCCTAATCAAGGCATTCCAAAGTGAAGTGCCGTCGTTTGCCAAGTACTTGATTTGCATAGCATGTTGGATATTGGTGATGTTTATTTTGTTCCTTTCCATCTTTTCATTCCTGACTTCCTCATTTTTGAGGTAGGTTAATAAGTTCTTGTGTTGGATTCGCCCTCCATAGCCCATACTATGGAGATATTGGAATTTCCTCATTTTCTTTCACATTAGGAATTTCTCTCCTTTTGCAACATGGGTACTCCGGAAGGCATCTAACCAAGATCCATCCGAGTCATCCCAATCTTTCAAAACACTGGAGGCATCTAACCAAGATCCATCCGAGTCATCCCAATCTTTCAAAACACTGGAGGCATCTAACCAAGATTCATCCGAGTCATTACAATCTTTCATTCATCATGTTTTCGTGATTCATATCATATTGGATTGGGTCCAGCATAGTGGTAGTCAGCACACTATCCTTTCCCCGCGTGATTCCCCAACCCATTGGGAAGGCTACGCTACACCCCCATTATGCTCAACGTGGTGGCGCGACCACCGGAGAAGTCCAACATTTGTCTATTCCCGTTATGCATAATGTCATGGATGGTGCGACCATCCAGGGAAGTACGGCCACAACCTGTTCCCGCCCAACACTCCGGTGTTTCCTCTAACCAAGGGAGGGCCTTCGGTACCCTATGATTCTACGTCATTTGATGATTTTGTTTCATATTCTCTTATCATTGTTATCATGCCAAGTCAAGGCTATCAAATCACACCAATTCCGCATTAACCTACTCGATGCCATTTCCGTTCATTTTAGGTTTTCCATGCAATGGATTCTAGGTTGAACGCGAGTAGCCCTCGTGGGACACATCCTCCGTATTAGGGTTCATTAGACTTGCTCATGAATTCTATGGATACAAACTCGACCTTGACCAATTACAATAAGTGTGACGAGACCGGCAATGCCTGTGCTTTTAACAATTGCCCAAGATGTTCACGCAAATGTACCCAAGACTCTACCACCCAAATGGATAATCTAAACGATTCAATTACACTACGACGTCCAACGAGGATCAATTTCCGATTACTCCGTTCAAACTAAACACCACGGGTCCTATGGTAGCCATAAGGGTCCAAAGTGACTAAACATGTAATTACACACATCCTACAACAACTTAACGGTGCCGAATTCTTCAAGACATAATCCAAGGTTCACATGGGCAATTTAGCAAACACTTGGTGGCCCCTATCTCCAATGACCACCATTCCTCCTATAGTCCATCAAAAATACAAGTCGTTCCCTCATGAGAATTTCATCGAACACATAGCACGCCTAAGTCCCTAGGGTACTATATCAAACGATTTGTGGGTCTAAGGTCACCATTTGATTTCACCAAAGTAAAACCCTAAATTATCAAATGCAATATACATAAAAATGATCACCAAATTTAGCCTATGTACACACACACACATACTCAATAATAGCTAAGGATTTTACCCACCGGAGATTCGAGGTCGGCGGAAATGTTCTACACACCGCCGCAAACCGAAACCATAGAAACGTAGATCGTGAAGCCCTCGTCGACGTTAATGAATGGTGAAATCTACAAAACTCAAGAAATCACCATAGATTCAAGAGAGATGGGGAGAAGAAAAATGAAAATATATAGAGAGAAGGGAGAGAACTTACTTGGAGAGAGAGGGAGAGGAGAGGACTGAAATCAGGGCTAAAATGCCCTTGAATACGCACACATTCATATATATAGGTCCCCCACATGAAAAGACCCAATTGCCCTTCATTAAAACCATTCAGGGCGAAAATTGCACTTGGCGACCGGTCGACGCTTTTAGCTCGACCAGTCGAGGTCTATACGAGAACCTCTATGCCTTGCCATGACTGGTCAATGGAGTACAGGTGTATCGGTCGACACGCTTTAAAATAAAAAGAGAACTCCTTACTAAATTTCCACGACCGGTCAACACTATTGGCCCGACCGGTTGACGCTGGAAAAAATGCAACATTTTGAAATTAAATCCCAACCTTGACCACGACTCTTCCCGGGACTTCCCGGAACAAACACGAACCAAAGAGATAGACTGACAAGGGTCCAACACTCAATTCCAATCATTCCTAAAATCCAAGGAATCTATACTAAAATTTCTTTAATCGATTAAAACGATGAATTTAAATTTCGGAAACGTATTTAGGAAATACGGGTCGTTACACCTCAACCACTTTAAAAGAATTTCGTCCTCGAAATTTAGTAGGAATGAAAGGGGGGAACTGAAAACCAAACCACTGCCCAACGAGACCAACGAACTTACTACTCAATAAATCAAATCGAAATCAACACTCACTTTCACCACCAAGGAATACCCAACTTGAGAGAAACCCGCGCACCATACAAAAGAATAAAAGGGACAATTCCCGATAGGGTACGGACACGCCGACACAAAATTTGAATTTGCCAAAGACATAAGAGACGGAGAACCCCATAAGGGATTAATCTCCTCAAGAACAAGGACCAACAATCTTCTCACAACAACATTTACACCGAGGAACAAATTGGTCCTACAAACTCACACGCAAGTAATTTAAGCGTCGTCATCTGTCACAAGCCAACAATCGCACTACGGTTACCTCGATACATGAGGATACGCTAAAGACACGCAGACACACCAAGGACATGCTGAAAGTATGCTGACACGGCTTCAATACCTTTTTACACGAATGCTTGATAAATTTTATAATTAGTGAGTATACATCATCACGCCAACCCCACGAATGAACCGAAAGTAAATACAATGCATGAACATGCTCTAAACTCTTGAGCCAAAGAACACACCACACCAAACACACACATCTTAGTGTGGTAACCGTATGACCTTGGTGATTTGCTTTGAGATGCCCCGACCAGTAGCTCTTCTCAAACCAATTCACCACGTAAAACATATATCACATATCCAAGAAAATACTCACGCACCCACACATGCCAAAATGTCCAAGTGCTAAGCCCAAACAACATAGCATGGCACTAAACTCACACCAAGTCTAGACCACAATATGCATTCGTACCCAACTTTCCCATGGTTAATCGAATATGTATGTCTTAAGTACATGAACTCTTATCAACGATCAAGCAACGTTCAGCATAAAGGCACAACAAACGAAAACCACCATTTTTGATTCTACCGTATTATCGCAACAACAACAAAAAGAACTATTAACCTTTGAACTAAGGATGCAACATCAATAGCGAGACAAACGCGGAGACACGGCCTCTTTATGACGAGGGAAGATCCTACCTAAATCAGAGGTGAAACAAGATCGACAAAGTTACTCGACTAGGAGCTTGGAACAAGCAACATACAACATGGTTGGTCCGCAATTGGAAATATAACTCAAACAAAACACCACAAGGAACAAAAGAGAATCCCGCCATATGAATTGGACAGAGAGTAAGTCAAAGAGATGTCGTCCACGAATCAACAAGCCTTACAACAATCATATCTAGATTCCCAACCCATGATTCAAGGCAGAAAAAAAATATACCGAGGAGTCAATAAGCTCTAAGCATCAAGCGAAGTACGATTCTCTTAAAGATTTGCAAGGAGGATCAATGATCCGTCACTGTCGATCAAAGAACAATTGCACGAATTTATCCATCAATAAGAAGGGCAGAAGACTACTAGCACGATCAAACCAACTGACGTTAAATGATAAGGCACGCGGCCACAACGAAATCAGTCATTTAGAAATTTAAAGTTCAGTAGCCAGACAAAAAGGAAAAAAGGGTCCATCTCCAACAGACATAAAAGTTACAGTCAAGAGGTTACAGATCCAACAATCTTAATTTAAACGAACCACGAAAAGATACAAAAGAAGTAACAATCTTCCGTAGACAGATGGCGATCAAGAGTGGGAACCGATCATGGACCCGGTCTTCCACTAGCACTAGCTCCACGGGGACACTTTCTTGTCTTGTGGCCAACTTCCCCACATGAGAAACAAGATGACTGTGCGGGACAGTGCGCGCGAACATGACCCGGTGGATGACATCTATGGCACACAACCTGAGGTTTAAAGACGACGTCTGCCTGGTGAGATGAGGAGGAAGAAGAACCTACACCCAAATGCTTATACAGAGGTTTAGACTGGGCTTGGCCTCGTTTCTTGCCAGAATTTCCAGATGTGAAAGAACGCACACCAGTAGGAAGTTGATATGGTACTCCCGAAGGCACCCGAGCCGCTTCTTCAAGGCAAGAATCTACCGCTCTAGCACGCTCCAACAAAACAACAAAATCCCGAATCTGTTGCTTCATCACAATTTGTCAAATCGGACAACGCAAACCCTTTTCAAACATTCGACACTTGCAGTCTTCCGAACTAACCCTCTCTGGTGCAAAACGGGACAAATCTTGAAACTTCATAGCATACTGGGACACCACCATGTCCCCTTGAATCAGACACTCGAACTACAATTTCAGCTGCTCGTGAAGAGAACTAGGAAGGTACTGTGCATCAAACATAGATTCAAACTGCTCCCAAGACAAACTCTCAGAAGGAAAAGCACTGGACAATTGATGGTTCATCATTTCTGAGCTCCACCATTCATTGGCCTTTCCAATGAATTGATACGCTGCTAGAGCCACTCGGATAGGATCCTCGACAATACCCAAAGTATCAAGGATCTGGCAGATGCTTGCAATCCACTAATTTGTTTCGGAAGGGTCACCTTCACCGTTGAACTGGGGAGGGTTCATGTGAAGGAACTCCTTCAATGCATTCAAAGCACGACTAGCATCCATCTTGGTACCTTACAAAGAGAATATTTAAGTCCTTCAGCAATAGTCACATAAGAAAGTGCGCAAGGAGTGAACAACTCATATGGGACATCCAAGACGAATACGATATTGAGAAAAAAGCAGAACATTGTTATGAATCTTACTTTGACCCGCAAACTAGCGCGCAATTATCCTAAGTAGTCTAAACGAACTCACAACGTCACCCGTAACGCGAACTAACTCACCACCACATTGCGAAATCCACAAAATCTAAAACAAGCGCAACTATTTTAAATTCGCGAGGAGATATGACCAACGGTCATACCCCTTAAAGAAGAATACCAGAAATCTCGACAAAGCCCTAAAATTTCTATCGAATAAAAGAAGCACCTACTAGGATGAACTATAAGACCCATTTTACCAATAACTACACAAGTGTTAATGCCTCAATATGGAGGGACAACTAACTATGAGGCTAAAAGGGCCACAAAGGACTACTAACAACCAATCCAACACCAAAGTTACCCAAAATCCTGGCACAAAGTGTCAACAAGACCTAAGTTCCGCATTACTAATGGCAAGACAAGGAATCACCACCACGACAATCTCAAACACTTCCACAAATATCATTCTAGCATCAACCACAATCTCAATTCTAGCGAAACCGAGGAGCTTAAGACCAACCAATAACTACCAAAGATCCCTCATAATCACTAGAAACGAGGACACAAGAGTACCTAAACACCGCAAGACAACTAGGCTTGCCGCAAGAGATCAATACTCCACTTCTAAAGGATGGATAAACTCAATATTGTGGAAGGAGACAAACAAACGGGATACCTCAAAGACACAAGGCTCTGATGTGATGCATATGCGGTGCGTGCCTATGCGTCCACTAGTAAACATACAGATAGTAATAAGCTCAAAGTGCAAGTGAAGAGTAAGATAAGTAACTTCAAGGGACACCTAATCAAGAGTCCTCGACCAAATGATACAATTATTCATTTTCCGTTATCTAACACTTAGGTATACTCACATTTCGTACCTCATCCCAAGGTGCATCAAGTAAGGGAATCCCTAATCAAGGCATTCCAAAGTGAAGTGCCGTCGTTTGCCAAGTACTTGATTTGCATAGCATGTTGGATATTGGTGATATTTATTTTGTTCCTTTCCATCTTTTCATTCCTGACTTCCTCATTTTTGAGGTAGGTTAATAAGTTCTCGTGTTGGATTCGCCCTCTATAGCCCATACTATGGAGATATTGGAATTTCCTCATTTTCTTTCACATTAGGAATTTCTCTCCTTTTGCAACATGGGTACTCCAGTAGGCATCTAACCAAGATCCATCCGAGTCATCCCAATCTTTCAAAACACTGGAGGCATCTAACCAAGATCCATCCGAGTCATCCTAATCTTTCAAAACACTGGAGGCATCTAACCAAGATCCATCTGAGTCATTACAATCTTTCATTCATCATGTTTTCGCGATTCATATCATATTGGATTGGGTCCGGCATAGTGGTAGTCGGCTGTAATACCCGTTCCGTATTATAAATCATTTTATTAATAAATTCTAAAAATATTAGAATGTGAAGTGGAGTGAAGGATGTTGTATAAGGGTATTTAGGTATTTTATAAATACGTAAATATATATATAATGCCTTATTTATGAAAATAAGGAAGGAGGGTGGCACACAAGGGTAATTAGAGGGATTAATGAAGGGGCAAGGATGTAATTTAATGTTAAAAATCAGATTTTGTAGGATTAAGGGGTGCCCTAGCCCCCATTTGTTCTTGGTCAAAAGCTGTGTGAGAAGGAGAGGGAGAGGGAGGATTGATTGGAGATTTCTCTCGGGTGACTTTTGGAAGAAAATCTCTTCTCCAACCTTGTTCATAACTCAAGTAAGATCATTCTTACCAATTTTATTTTTTGATTTCGTCCATTGTTAGGGCTAGAATGAGTGTTTTGTATCAAACTCGTTTTTGGAGAAAAATTTCTAGATCTAGATTTCAAACCTTGAATCTAATGTGTTTGAGTTGAGTTTAGATCTTGGATTTCGAGTATGATGGTATTAGAGATGTTTAGAACACTCTAGTGTAGTTGATTTTTGAGTTTTGGGGCAAAAAGATCGAGTTTAGGGAGGTTGAAGACGAAGTGGTTCGTCAAAACATTTTCTGAAATTCGCTCCTGAAGAACGAAGACCGGTCGCGTGAATTGGCCGACAGGTCGTGGCATTTCAGAAGGGTCCCAACCGGTCGTGGTTTTGGGGAGACCGGTCATGGTTCGTTAAATTCTGAAAATGTTTAAGAAAAGTTTTAAAATGTTGTGAGAGGGCATGAGGGGTCCGATTAAAGACTCTAATCATTGTTTAAAGATGGTTATCGATTCAGTTGATTCAATTTAATACTTCATTATTTTATTGTCAAAACTATAATTCTTGCGGACTGAAATTTGTAATTATTTTGACAGGGATGTTTGAGGAATGCATTGAGGCCTTACTCAATGGAAAGGAAAGGGTTTGAACCAGGCAAGAAAAAAGATTTGAACAACGGCTCTGGTGAGTGTAAGGATGTAGTATCTTTAATTATACGTTCGCACTGTTGTTTAGTTAACTGTTTAATATGAGATGAGATGTTATCGGTATAGTTTGATGTGTTGAACATAAAGCATGATGAGATTGACATGCATGGACATAATGCATGATGAGATTGGCATGCATGAATATAATGCATGATAAGATTGATATGCATGAACATGAATGCATGAAAGTGATGGTATGATGTTTTGATATGCATACACATATATGCATGAGTTGTGATGAGGAGCATAATATGCACGTATAAATATATTATGCATGCCTTCGTGGGACGGGTGGCGATTGTTGGCAACCAATGTAAGTCCAACGGTACGTGGGACGTACACCAAGTGTTGTTGCGCGGGGCGCTTGAACTACTACCCATAGTAGTAGCGGTTTTAGAGCATGGGATGCTCAATTTATTTGAAAAATGGCTTGGGCCAGTATATGTAAAGTATCATACATGAGATGCATTGTTGGAATGAAAGTCATAACTGCTCATAATTCATGATTTACTGTCACTGAATATTACTTGTGTTCTGGAAGTTAAAGATATTATATTCACACTCTGTTTCCTTGTCTTTGGCTTGGAAATAGGTTCGGGTTAGCGGTCCACTACAAGGCAGGGGGTCTTTGGATGTTTGGATGAGATTGAGGAGCTAGAGCCTCCTAGTGAAAAAGACATTGGTACTTATAGATGATTATAGAAATTGTGGTAGATTCATATTGTCTTATTATTTCCGGAGAAGTGTATTGGGACTTTTGTAGTAGTTTAGTTGTTTTTCTTGAAGTTCCCTTTTGGAGTTTTATGTGTAATGGTAGTCCTATTGGGATTTATGGTAGAAGTTCCATTGTTTCTTTTATTTGATATTGACAATATTACTTGGGGTTTTTATTCCGCAAAGAAGTTTAAATTTTTTTTATTTTTTGTGTATTTGGAGTAAGGGATGTTACAACTTGGTATCAAAGCTTAGGTTGGTAGGTCCGAGTTAGGGGACCGCGTGATTGAAAGGAAATTGTGCCGGAGGTATGAGTTGGAGTTAAGCATTGGGAGTTTGGGTATTAGTATTTTGTGACTATTATGTGTGTCTTTGACACCCATGGGACTTGACTTGAAATCCGATTGGAAGAATGCCTGATCAACGTTCTCTTCCAATGGGAAGTCTTGGAAAGTTAAGTGGAAAAGCATAGTACAACAAAATGCTAAGGTTGGGTGGCTAAGTAGTGGACCATAGGATGTCGAGTCACACTTTGAGTCATTGAGGTGTGTTGACTAACACGTGCGTTTTATATCTGACACTTATTTCCACCATATTTCTTGTCTAAGTGTGTGACAGGAAATGAAGATTGTGC
>NMUG010000337.1:0-23592 GCA_002855965.1 Monotropa hypopitys
CATTAGGAAGGTAGAATAATTTTCTTATTTCTGTTTCCTAAAATAAGTTTGTACAAAGCCTATTTATACACTCCTCCTTGAGAGATGAATACACATTGAAACTTCTTATTCAACAGCAATGAAGGTCAATCTTTTCACTAATAATGTAGCACATCATTATCGGAACCGAGGGGTGAGGATAATGTTAAATAAGAAGAACTGATAATAAAATGATGTTAAATAGAAGGAAAATCAAACTCAACATGGGGTAGGAGTTTGAAAAGGGGTATGTTCACTTATGGTTTAGTTGATGCCATAGTTGTGAAAGGTGAACGCCTCAATGCACCTAGGCGCGAGGCAGAACGAGGCCCACTTTTTGCGCCTCAGGTTGTGTGAGGTGCAATTGGTTTGAAGAAACCCATATTTTTTTTGGAGAGGTGCACGCCTAGGCTCAAGGTGCATATCTCATGTGCCTTGTTCATTTTAAGAAAATATAAACAAAACTCCGTATCATTGTTCCTCTTCGTTTCATTCACTATTCAGCCTATCCCTCTTCGTTTCTGTCACTGTTGTTTCTCCCTCGCATAGGTATGTCGACTTCTCTCTCTCTTCCTTTCTCTCTCTCTCTCTTCCTTTCTCTCTCTCTCTTCCTCTCACTCTCTCTCTCTCTCTCTCTCTCTCTCTCGCATTAGCCTCACATGTCTCTCTCCTCTCTCGCGATTTGCTTCTCTTTTCCTCTTTTGTGATTTGCTTCTACCTTTATTCTTCGATTTGATTCTCTTACGGAGTATAGTATATATGTGTATATACCTCTATGGATTTTGTGAATTACAGAATATATTAAGAAACTTATGTGTATGTATCAGTATATATTATATACTATATATTTACAAATTATAGATTTTGATATATAGGAACATAGGATGTGCTAAGTTACTACTATGTATACATACATAATTATGGGTCACATACATTGTATTTACACGCATACTATATATGCATATAGTATATGATGATGTATATGATATTCAATCGTCTAGGTGCGCCTCGCCTTGTGCCTAAACTCCACGGGACCTTTGCGTCTCGGTGCGCCTTGCGCCTTAAATAACTATGTTTGATCTTTAGCTCGTAAGCCTTAATAGAGTGGAATGGTAACATAGGATACACAGCCAATCTCAAATAAATGGAATTTTATACATGATGGAAGAGGAAAATTTTAATATATCAAGGGAAAAATGACAAATTTGGTATTTAAAGGTATATGTGTTATTTTTCTGTGTACATGCCTATGTGATGTCGTCAATTTTGTAATGAATATTTAACAGTTTGCCCTAGTCAAGGATGAAACTAAGATGATTTCTGCAGTGTATGTTGTTTGCCTTAAAAGCACAAACACTTCCATGAAGGTCGCATGTTCGTGTTTGACATGCACACTCATTAGATACTGTCATATATGGTTTTGTTAAACTACACATATTATTTGGTTCACTTTTAGAACCAGACATGCTTGGAATAAGAACATCATCAATCCTCCTTTAGATATTTTAATTTTATGAATTCTGCATTTCACGACTTTTAATTTATTATGAAACAAATATTTTAACAAGATATTAGGTCTGTTTGCTTGCACTTCTTTTGAAGTGTATTGAATGACATCACAGACACTTACAACTTTGATATGATGAAGTCTGATTTTTTTTTTTTGCGATGTGAAGAATAATACTTTCATTAATTTTGTGTATGCATAGAATATATAATATGATTTCCCACTAACATGTCTAACTGAACCGTGTCCAAATTGTTTTTGGGAATCTTGATTCGGTTCGTGTTTTTTTGAAATTAAGAGGCTACTTTAGTAACAAAAGATGTAGGAATTGCAAATAAATGAAAATGAAAACTCGAAAATACCAGGGAACGAGAAAGTTTGTTATCTAGGTTCGATTATTGACACGTATGAAGAGGTTAGAAATGACGTGACCCATGGAATCAAAGTAATTTTTCTCAAGTAGAGGGTTATGGTATTATGCGATGGACCGATACAAAAAATTAAAAGAAGAATTTGCTAAACAATCGTAAGGCCAATGATGCTTTAAACAACTAAGAGACAACAAATTAATAAATGCACAATGCTAATGTGGATGCTTGCTAGGTAAGATCCGTGAAAAAAGTGGATTGGCCATTAATGCATACGTGAGAGGATAGGAGTAGCACTGAAGATAATTCGCGAGAGAAATAAATACATGAAAATGCAACAGTTAGGAAGACTGATGTGATCACTTCTAATAGTAATGGTGGGGAGAAGGAAGATCCAAGTTAACATTGGGCCTTGTAGAAAGTTGTTTATTTTACTGATTATATGGTCCTTGACAATACAGAATGCAGGGTAAGGATTCATGTAACAGGCCCGAATTGATTTGACACAAGGGTTGGTTTGGTTGTGTGTTTATTATTCAGTTTTACATTTTCTTATATGAGTATTTCTACATGCTTTCTTTTACGGTACCCTCTTAAAATTGTCTAAGTTTTGACCTAGGCTGACAAGACATTATGGCGAGTTCAAATTATCTTTCGTGTATGTAATTTTTGCTGACACAAGGGTTGGTTTGGTTGTGTGTTTATTCTTCAGTTTCACATTTTCTTATATGAGTATTTCTACATGTTTTCTTTTACCCTCTTAAAATTGTTTAAGTTTCGACCTAGGCTGATAAGACATCATGGTGAGTTCAAATTATCTTCGGTGTATCTAATTTTGCTGACCAATGTTTATATTGTTGTGGCTTTCGTACTTAAAGCATCACTATTTCTGCCTTTCTGGTGTTTTTCTAGTGCCAATAGGCATTGGAGATGGTTTCCTATTGCCTCTTTCCTTAGTTTGGTGATAGTGTGATGCCTATTAGATAATTTCCTTCATCTTTTTATTTTGCAATTTGCAGATACATGGAAGAAACAGGTCATTCCTCCTTGAACAATGCCCGGGCTTCTCACAATGTTGGAAGGTTGGGAAACTTGGTTCGGGTAATTGATTCTATACAGCCTTGTTCACATCATGGCTTTGCCCTTTGTTAGCAATTTTTTTGATTTTGTCATTATTAGCATTGCTGATTGAAGATAAGACATATTCTGAGAAGGTTGTTTGTGTTTGGTCGTGTTTCCTTTCTGAAATTTCTCCTACTTTGTTCAGGACAATGATGAATTTTTCGAATTGATATCTTCAACGTTTATGTCTGAAACTAGATACCCGTTGTCTGTTAAGGCGGCTGCAGCAAGGCTTCTTTTCAGCTGTTCACTTACTTGGATGGTATGTTTGCTCTTTTAGTTTCCTTAATTACTTTTAAGCTCTGTTTGGATGCCCAGAAGCTTGGAGGGGAGTTGGGGTATGAATACTAGGACCAAATACTGGGTAGTGCACTGATGCCTATAGCAATCACGTTCAAATATTTGGATTAACTCAGGAGTCTTATTCATGGAACTTTTTGTGTTTGATAGTTTATTTGATGTTTCCATTTTAATTGTTTGAGCCTTGAATGCAAGGGGAAGGGTGGGGACCAGATTTCTTTTTTATGGAAAATTTGATTCCAGTTTTGTTGGCTATCAAGAATCTCTTTACTATTCGAGGTTATTCCAATGTATGAATATGAGGATCAGGAATTACATTCCCATTTCCCTTAATATTCCCGCCAGCCAAACTGAGACTTGAGTATTATATTCTACTTGTTTATGTTGATTAATTTGTTGAGCTGTGAATGTGATACAGTATCCCCATGTTTTTGAAGAAGCTGTTTTGGAGAACATAAAAGTATGGGTAATGGATGAGACAGCAAAATCTGTTGGTGAAGATCACAACAGGAAGCATGAATCGGGGAGGAAGAAATCTTCGAACTCTGAGATGTTGAGGACCTATTCTACTGGCCTGCTTTCTGTATGCTTGTCAGGGTATGTTCTTAAAACTCAAAAGCAACAGGTCTGCTATAAGAGAAATTCTATATACAACCCATTAATTCCTAAATACAGCCCATTAAATTTTATTTTTGGGACCAAAATACCCTCATGCTAAAAATACCATATTGTCTATCTTCATCATTTTGCTCGTAGTTTGGAAGTTAAATTCCGAATTTCAGTGCTCCATTCGGAAATTAACTTCCAAAAAAGTGCTCCAGTCAGAAGTTAACTTCCGAAATTCAATGTCCCACTCGAAAGTTAACTTCCGAACCAAACCAAACCAATCTGAGTCTTATGTCCCAATCAATTGGGGTCGGCTACATGAATATTTTTTTCAATGCGCTCTGTCGAGTGTTCAAAAATTAATTTCTGAAAATAAGTGCTCCATTCGGAAGTAACTTCCGAAATTCAGTGTTCCACTCAGAAGTTAACTTCCAAATGAGATATACTTTGTTTTTTTCTCCATTCGGAAGTTGACTTCTGAAATTCATGGCTTCACTCAGAAGTTAAATGTCCGAGTTGATCCACGAATTTTGGAAGTTAATGTCCGAACGATGAAAAAACAATGAGTGTGGGGTAAAATTGAGAGTCCCTCGTTTTTTGGGTTGTATTTAGCAGAAATTAAAAATTACAGTTATGAAGGTGGGTTGTATTTAGCAATGGGATGTATTTAGTAATTAATGGGTTGCAAATAGAATTTTCCTTGCTATAATTCTATTTATTTAATAGGTTGACGAGTTTACCCTTTTTGTCAAACTTATGACTTCAGTGGTGGTCAAGTAGTGGAAGATATGTTAACATCTGGATTGTCAGCCAAGCTTATGCAATATCTTCGTCTACGGGCTTTAGGAGAGACAAGTGCGAATCAAAAAGATGCTCATTATTCAGCAGAGAGCAAAAACACAACTTCTGCTAATTGCGTACGTGGTAGAGATGAATGTCGAAGTAGGTTCCGCCAAGTTTCAGAAATTTCCCATTTGGATGCTCCTAAGATAATAGAGGAAGGATCATTAGATGACCAAAGTGCAGAACAGGTTCACGATCGAAGACAAGCACGTGGGAACCGTGGATGGGCACGATCTAGAGGAAAAGGAAGGGTTAGTGAAGGAGATTTAGAAAATGAACAGGGTTTGAGTTCTCCAGGTTCTTCTGGTAGTGGATTAGCAGCAGATGGGAGGAGCCTAAAGGAACGAATTGTAATTAAAAGCTTAGAGCTTAAAAGATTTCCAGATCCCAAGAAGGGGTCAGGGAGGACAGGTGGCGATAGTCTTGTAATTGAAAGAGAGGATAACGATGAATGTTTCCAAGAATGTAAAGTTGGCATCAAAGATATTTCTGATCTAGTGAAACAGGCCGTCCAGGCAGCTGAAGCTGAAGCCAGAGCAGCCAATGCACCAGCAGAAGCTGTCAAAGCAGCTGGTGATGCTGCAGCTGAAGCTGTTAAAAGTGCTACCTTTGAGGTTGACTCTCTCTCTCTCTCTATATATATATATATGTATATCCCTCTCTCTCTATACTATGTTAGTTGGACTGTTCTAAATCTATATGGACATGCGTCGGACATTCAGACAACTTTTTTCATGTGTGGAATGCCCAGAGAAACCTTGTAGGCACCTTTTTATCCCCTTCTCTTTGCGATGGAAATTAGATGAATCCGCTCTTTATGTACGCTGCACCCAACACCATACCCTAGTCCATGTAATGCAGTCTCTCGATTGACTTCTTTATTTGCCTTCAGCTTTTGGTCTTAACTCATAAGTTGTTTGGTACTCATTGTGTTCTCAGGAATTTAGAAAGACAAATGATGAAGAAGCTGCAATTTTGGTTGCTTCCAGAACTGCATCTACAGTTATTGATGCTGCTAATGCAATAGAAGTCTCGAGGTTGGTCTTTTTCTTTGTGCACGAGTCATTACAGTATGTCGTCGTGTTATGGTGATAATGTTTGGTTCAAAGCGTTATTGAGTTTTAGAACCACTGGTAAGTTAACTTGGCCTGGGGTGCTAATATATCTCATGGGGTGGTGTAGAAGTTCAAGCGGTGCTCTTGCCGATTCAACGAATTCAAGAGGAACTGTACCAGAACCAAATGAAGAAGCTGAAGATTTTTTCATTCCTGATACTGACTCCCTAGCAAAGCTCAGAGAGAAGTTTTGCATCCAGGGTCTTGTCATACTGGGAGAATATGTCGAAGTTCTTGGGCCTGTGTTGCATGAAAAGGGGGTGGATATTTGTCTTGCCCTGTTGCAACGAAGTTCAAAACATAAAGAGGCATCGAAGATGGCAGTGCTCTTGCCTGATGTATTGAAGCTTATATGTACTTTGGCTGCTCACCGAAAATTTGCTGCATTATTTGTGGATCGTGGTGGCATACAAAGACTACTTGCTGTGCCAAGAGTTTCCCAGTCCTTCCTTGGTCTTTCTTCATGCTTGTTCACAGTTGGTTCACTTCAGGTAGTTCAGAGTCCATTTATTTATGCAATCAATGTTTTCCCCATTTTCTGGGTAATTATGCTCCCTCTGTCCCATATTTTTGGTTTTTTCATTTCCAGGATGTTCCGAAATATTGTCTATTTCGAAAAGCTAAAGCAAATATGTTGTAACTTTCCAAAGCTGCTCACATAGCCATGAATGTGATTGAAAGTTGGAAAAAGTAATGATGACAAATTAAGAAAGAATGTCATAAATGATAAATTGGATTTCAAATATAGTAATTGCCTGTCCCCTATCCTAATAAAGTCAAAATTACATAACATATGGACTAGGAATAATAACTTGTATCTTATTTGTCTTTCATTTTCTGATTTGTAAAGATCTCGCGATTTCCCATCTGCTTCACTTGTTTGATTGATTGGTTGATATAATGGTCTTCAGGGAATTATGGAACGCGTATGCGCTCTTCCTTCAGATGCAGTACAACAGATGGTTGATTTAGCACTTCAACTTCTTGAGTGCCCTCAGGATCAAGCCAGAAAAAATGCTGCTTTATTTTTTTCTAATGCATTTGTCTTCAGAGCAGTCCTAGATTCCTTTGATTCTCAGGATGGCCTTCAGAAATCTCTCTCTCTTTTACTTGATGCTGCCGCGGTAAGGTCGGGGGTTAATTCCGCGGCATTGGGGCTGTCCACTAGTTTTGGTTCACTTCGAATTGATCGTTCTCCTTCGGAAGTACTGACTTCGTCGGAGAAGCAGATAGCTTATCATACTTGTGTGGCGTTGAGACAATATTTTAGAGCACATCTTCTCTTGCTTGTGGATTCAATCCGTCCAAATAAAAGCAATCGAAGTGCAGTCCGGAATATATCAAATGTTAGGGCTGCCTACAAGCCTCTTGACATTAGTAATGAGGCTATGGATGTGATATTTCGACTCCTGCAGAAGGATAGGAAGCTTGGCCTTGTATTTGTGAGGACTCGTTGGCCTGCAGTTGACAAGTTTTTAGCTTCTAATGGGCATATAATCATGTTGGAATTGTGTCAGGTTTGATGTTTGTACTTGTTCAATAGTTCACTTGTTCTGTTGTTTGTCCAAGCCATGTTAATGTTCCCCCCCACCGCCACTCTTTTGCAGGCCCCATCAGTGGATCGTTATTTGCACGACCTGCTTCAATATGCGTTGGGTGTCCTGCACATTGTGACTTCGGTACCTTACAGCCGCAAACCGATTTTGAATGCATCGTTAAGCAGTGATCGTGTGGGTATAGCAGTCATTTTGGATGCAGCAAATGGTGCTGGTTATGTTGTCCCTGAGGTAAAAGGTTTCTTATATTAGAATTCTCTTTCGTATTTGGATGCCACATGCAGCAGGCCCTTGATGCTGATATCTGAAAGGATAATTTGTATTTTGTAAATTTTTGTTTGTTTTTTCAGATAATTCAGCCGGCATTGAATGTGTTAGTCAATCTTGTTTGTCCTCCTCCTTCGATCAGTAATAAACCACTTCCTATCACACAACTTCAGCAATCTGCTTCTGCTCAAACCTCGATTGGTTCTGCTGTGGACTCTAGCATTGTAGATCGAGGCAGCTCAGAAGGACTTGGTACACCATCTGTCAGCAATACTTCTCAAGCACCTGTAATTTCTGGGTTAGTGGGAGATCGCAGGATATCTTTGGGTGGCGGAGCAGGTTGTGCTGGCTTTGCTGCTCAATTGGAACAAGGCTACCATCAAGCAAGAGAGGCTGTCCGCGCCAACAATGGCATAAAGGTTCTGCTTCAGCTCCTCCAACCGCGTATAGTCACACCTCCTTCTGCCCTTGACTGTCTTCGTGCTCTTGTATGTCGAGTACTTCTTGGTTTAGCCAGAGATGATACAATTGCACACATATTAACAAAGCTTCAGGTAAATGACTGATTTTTAACAGTTACTGGCTTCTATTAGCTCCATGATTCTAAAACATTGTGTAAATTATTTTTTAGTGCCGGAGACGGACAGAGACTCAAAAATTGCGTCAATAATCCCAGTATGCTGGGATGTTCCGGAACAACTTTAAGCAGTGCTTAATTAACATATTTAGCAGGCTGATAATTGGAGACCAGATGAATTTACAGTTGCCTATATTGTTGTCATTGGGTGGTGGTGATTTATGGTCGTGAGAGATACTCATTGTGGCTTGTAGGTCGTGTGTTCGATTCACGGAAACAACCACTCTGTTTGCAGGAGTAAGATTGCGTACATCAACTCTTCCCCAGACCTCACATATTCGGAACCTTTGTGCACTAGGTTGCCCTTTTTAGAGGTACTTGTGGTAGCCGGACCTCAATTGGGGATGTGTTGGATCCACAATGTCGGACCAGTTGGTCTATCCGGACCCTACCCCATATCCCACAGAGCGATCCAGGGCCGTCGGCCTTACGGACCTCCAGCACCAACCATTCTGCAGCCGAAGGACGGAACTGGTGGTTCATTATGCGTACCTTCAGCAATCAAAGCAGATCCACCGGATACCCAAAGGAGCCAAGCCGGACCGGCCACGCGGCCTCCTTCAACCTTCGGCATATCCAGTCCGGACGATAAGGAAGCCCTGTGTGACCACTCCCCACTGAGAGGAGGCACAACTTCCACTGTCGGACGGTCTTATGCCGGAGGAGTCCAACATCGGCAGCGACATAGAATAATGACCTCCGGCATAGCGGCGCACTGGGGCTTGGCCGTACAATTGCTGACATGGCTCGGGTCGGCCCAACAATATCATAGGGATGACATCAGCACCGGGACCCCCCACGTGTGCATCACACGCTTACACTTTTGGCGCCAAGTCAGGTTAGACTATAAATACCCTATTGAGGTATTGTTCACGGGACCGATCTTTTTCCTGACTTTTTCCTAGCTCTCTGACTCTCAGTTTCCGATTGCCCTTTCTTTCCCATAGTTATTGACTTAGCCATCAGAGGCTCTTCTCGGTCAGTGCCGACCGGTGGGCTCTAACCCTTGTTTTGCAGGAGCCAAACAGGTGAAACCCCTTTTCTCTTATAGGTGATCGACGCTGCCACTCGAAGGTCTGTCCGAAGCCCACTTTCCTCACCGTTTGGATCAAGCACAAAGGACCCAAAGGGATAGCCGGATATCAGTCACCACATTTGGTGACTCTGCTGGGGAAATATCGTTCTCAGACTCAGGTGATGCTTCAACCATCTCTTTCCTCATCCTCTGTGTCACATTCCTCCATGATGGGCAGGGAAAACACTCGTGACATCCATCATCGTCGGCTACTCCCTCCTGCTCTGCCGACACTCACCACCACTCAAGACCCACCCGTGGACCTGCTGGGATCCTCCTCTCAACACCCCGATGAGAAGCTCTGCCAGAAGGACTCCGAGATTGCTTTTCTGAAGGACCAGTTGGTGAGGCTCGCCGCCGGTTCCATCCACTACCCTCCGGTTCTTCTTGAAGAAGCGCTGCGCACCGATTCTGAGCACACCAGAAGGCAGTCCAACCTAGAGCGATGGGGAAGGCTGAATGATCACGATCGCTCAGAGAAAGAAAAGGCAGTCCGCCAATCCCCCACTTTTGAGCACCAGTCGGGAGGCCGTCATGCCCGGTCCTCTAGGTACCAACCATCCAAAAGCGCTGTATCCAGTTTGCGCTCCGAAAGATCTCACAAGACTCTCTACCTTCTTGATGATGGAAATTTGGTCCCTGTCAAAACCACCACACCGGAGACTCGACTCAGAGGAGCTCCAGAAGTAGACCAGAGGTCCCGCCGGGAAAGGGACCCCAACGCTCCAGCAGGCATCACGGAGCTGGCGATCAAGCCAGTCACAAGAGAAGGAATCGCAGAGGTCACGACTCCCCTCTCCACAGAAAGGATCGAGACCTCAGGGTCCATCTGAACTATCGTAGGAGTCAGATGGCCCCCAGCCCAGAAAAGAGAGCTGTTCAGCAGAAGGCGTCTGTCGACGCAAGGCTCCGGCAGCTTAGCCTCTCTCCGTTCATTTCAGAAATTGAGTTGGCGACTCTCTCCGGGCTTCAATCTGCCGAAATTTACGAAGTATGATCCGAAGTTGGATGCATACACTCATCTCATCCACTTCCGATATATCATTTCTCTTTATACCACCGACGACGCCATCATGTGCAATGTATTCCCTACAAGCCTTGGCATTCTAGGTTCTCTCTGGTTTAATAAGCTCCCTTCATGTAGCATTTCATGCTACCGAGACCTTGAACGGGCCTTTATGGCCCGATTCGTCACTAACAGTAAACAAACCAAGGAGGTTGATGCCTTAATTAGCCTTAGAAAGCGTTCGGAAGCAAGCCTCCGGCAATATACAGAGAGGTACTGGGAGCTCTTTAATGAGATCTAGGGTTATGACCAAATAGTGGCCGCTTCTTTCTTTAAGAACGGTCTGGAAAGCAACAACCGGGTCTTCGCCAACCTCACACTTCACCTTTTAGGGGACATGGATGACCTCATGCTCCGGGTGAAATTTTTTTGCCAATTGGAAGACTTTCTTGCTGAACGGGCAGCCCAGCGTCCGGAGCAGCAATTCCAATCGTCGCTGCCATCTAGCAGTCGGAGGCAAGTCAACGTCGTCAAGACTGGCCGTAGGAAGGCCCCGAAGACCCCGAAGGCCCACGAATTTTTTGCTGAAATCACGGTATTCACCGAAGCAATCTACTCGGTCTTGAAGCATACTGAGAACCAGCTTTTTTTTTGTCTGGCCGGACCACAAGCTCGGAACAGCCGACAAAACAAAGGACAAAAGGATTCACTGCACTTATCATAAGGAGCAGAGACACTTCACGATCGGGTACAAACCCTTCAAGTCGTATTTGGAGTATCTTGTGCAACAGGGTCATCTAGGCAGGTGAATCGACCATCAGAAAACCCAAGAGATGGCTCATACTACCGGGCAGTGCAATCAACCGGAGAAGGTCGTTCCGATGATCAATGTGATCCATGGCTCCAAAGCGGAAGTATGCTTCCGAACGGTCAGACTGGTCTATCACATTCACAGAGAAGGACCTTGACCGAGTCCAGTTGCCGCACAACGATGCTCTGGTGGTCACTCTTCTCGTCGGACCGGCCAACGTTCGGCGCATTCTCATCGATCAGGGAAGCTTTGCCGAGGTAATGTACTTCTCCCTATTTCAAGCCCTCAAGCTTTCTTCTGACGATTTACAGTCCGCTCGGCAAAATCACCCTCCCGGTCCGGGCAGGGTCTAAGATGGTCGACATGGAGTTCATTGTTGTCGACGTTCCAAGTCCATACAATGCCATTCTTGGCCGGACCTGGATCCATTCTATGCAGGCAATTACCTCCACCTACTACCAGGTTGTCCGGTTCATTGGAGCCTCCGGACGACAGGAGGATATCTACGGCGACCAGTCAACATCCAAAAAATGCTAGATCTCAGCCGTCCGGGAAAACAAATTGATGAAGCAGGTTCATGGGTAGAAGTCCTAGATGCTCCGGTCCTTGAAGTTGTCGTCGCTCCAACAGCCGACAAAACAGTTGAGGAGCTTATATCGGTTCCGATCAATGAAGATGGCTATAAAATAGAAATTGTCATAGATGCTTTGTTTGGATCTTGAATGCCTTACAATATCTTTAATATGAATAAAATGAAAATTCATATATAAAATCATTATTTGGAAAAAAGGATTCATGTAGCCGACTCCAATTGATTGGAATTCAAAGCTCAATTTGGTTTAGTTTGGTTAGAAATAAAATCATTAATATATATATATATAGTAAGCTTCTAGTCAGGGATCCCTTATTTTGCTTACGGTCCAAACCACCATTTTGTCCACTTCCCAATCAAAATTTCACGATCCGAACCGTTCAATATGTTTAGAAGGTGTTTTTTAGGGTCCTGCAAAAAAGGTAAAAAAATATGACCGGGCAGGCCTTCATCTGAGCAAGTTTTATACAGTCTGTTCATTAAATTTTTCATGAAAAATTGTCCAGATGAAACCCTTCCCGGTCATTTTTTGACTGTTTCTCGCGGGGACCCTTATCAACACATTTTAAAAACATTGAACAGTTCGGATCATGAAAATTTGATTTAGAAATGATGGTCCTGACCGAGTCCTGATGGATTCGGTCCTGACAGGAAGTGCACTCTCTATCTATATAACGTGTCGCCAACGTGTCCGTGTCCTAGGTTTTAGGAAAATAACGTGTCCATGTATCCGTGTCGTGTCCTTGTCCTGTGTCCGTGTCGGTGCTTATTAGATTGTGCCGATTAATCGACTAATAGCAATAGCAATATTCTTCTTCTCTCTTTGTATTCTATCATATTGTATTAGCTTTGTAAGTTTCCTTTCCTTTTTCTTAGCCTTTAAAGAGAAGGAAACAAATGACATCAATGGTTATTGTTGCTGCCATCTTCGTGATTCCTTGTAACATTTGAGGGAAGGATTTCCGTGGCCTCAATTCTAATGTATAACTATTTGTGATTCAAAGGTGTCTGTCACACTATTTGTGGACTTTGAAATTGGTTCTGCGACCCTTTCTTGGATTAGAAATATGTCCCAGGTGTTGTAGATTGAATACATTCGTTATGAATATGGGAGCAATATGCCAATGCTTTTAAAACAACACTAGTAAATCTTATTATCTAATGCGACATGGTCTTAGCAACAAAACGTCCATTTAGTTCCTCGATTTGACGGTATAGGGGGACCACTGTTTCAGTGGTTTTATGAGAACAATCATTTTGTGCATATTGCCTAATTGTAGGTCTCTCTGCAATCCTTCTTCCGCTCATACCCTCAATGATTAGAGACTACATGAGTTATGTTGTAATTGGTCTCCACAGAGAAGCTGCCTCTTAAATCTAAATATGATTGTTGATTGTAAGCGGTCTAATGAAAATTATGAGTTGCTTTAAAGTCAATTTCGTTTCATCCTCTTTGTTAGGGTTTTAGAGGAGGTATTGTAAATTATTTGATGATCTGTCGCTTGTAGATATTCGAGTTTTTGATTATTACTTGTTTATTATGTAAACTCCAATGGAGTTGTGTGGAATATAAGCCCAGGTGTGTCAATTATGTTACTTTTTAACAAGCTCCCATTTGAGAAAATGATTGTGCATTTTCCTCGTGTATTTTGCTACCACTCTACTGTCTGGTAATGTGCACAGTGTTGATGTTATTTCACATAGATTGACTAATATTGGTGAATGAACTTGCTGTTCTAGGTTGGGAAAAAATTATCCGAACTAATTCGAGATTCAGGTAGTCAGACTTCGGGGAATGAGCACAGCAGGTGGCAAGCTGAACTTGCCCAGGTGGCAATTGAGCTAATTGCGGTATGTATCAAGTCGTATGTTCAAATGATTTTTTCGTTTGGGGATTCTTAATAAAGGAACTAGTTGTCGCATTCTTGCATCTTCTCTATAAGTTGTGGGTTTTACTGGGTGGATTGCCTTAGACTGAACAAAATCCGTGTAGCTGAACCGAAGCATTTGCGAGAAAAGCTTATTTAGTTGCGTAGTCATTGTCCGAGAAGCTCCTTGATATTGCATTATTATGTATATTGCAGATTGTCACTAATTCTGGGCGTGCAAGTGCATTAGCAGCTACTGATGCGGCAACCCCTACTTTGAGGCGGATAGAGAGGGCTGCAATAGCTGCGGCCACCCCTATTACTTACCATTCCAGGTACTTGGTGTTTTCTTTTTGCAGGGGTATGTATGGAAGATCATTTTCCGTTATTGTTGGATAGGTTTCATAAAATTTCCAATTTTTTGGTTCATTTATTGCTTTGTTTTGTGTTATTTAAGATCATGAATGAAGATATTTTTGGTGCACACATTTGTGTTCAAAAATTTGTTCCGAAAGCGAGGGGGTCTCTGGAAGGGGTGTACAAAGGCGGGGAATTTACAGAGGGCGGGGGTGGATGAAAAGTGATTTTCAAAATAGAAAACCATTTATTTTTCTACTTGTACAAATTGTGAAAGTTGGAAAAGTGATCAATTAGGGAAATGATAACAGAAAACAAAAGTGCTACCAACCATAACAAGTCTTTAATTTTTGTTTTACTTCCTTTTCTTTTCCATTGCATATAAATTTCAGGGAACTTCTACTTCTTATTCATGAACACCTACAAGCATCTGGTTTGTCTACAACTGCGAACACACTTCTGAAAGAGGCCCAGTTGAATCCTTTGCCTTCTTTGGCAGTGCCATCACTTGTGCATCAATCCTTAGTCCAGGACACTCCATCAATAGAAATTCAATGGCCATCTGGCCAGACTCCTGGCGGATTTCTTTTTGATAGACTGAAACTCACTTCACTGGATGAAGCTTCCGGCGCAAAGTGTGATTTAGACATGGCTCCTGAAAAAAAGCCTCTGTTGTTCTCATCAACCTTAAATTGTCGGTCAAAATTTCTGCCTCTGTCACATGATTCCCCGCTGGCACCAATTAGCAAAATCAAGAATACTTCAATAAAGTTTTCTGCACCTGTAAGCACAACAGGGACACCATCAATTTTTGCAGTGAAGCCCAATTTGGATACTGACATGCAATTTAAAACTCCAATTGTATTGCCAATGAAACGTAAGTTAACAGAGTTAACGGACACTGGGTTGGCATTAGCAGGTAAACGACTCAACACCTGTGAGTCTGGCATTCGATCCCCAGTTTTTTCCACACCTAATAATGCTGCCCGTAAGGGCACTCTACTGACCGAGACTAATGTGTTTGGAACACCAAGTTCTACTGTGAAAGATCATCACGGGCGATTCAAACTGAATGCCGTTATGGGCGAGAATTTGGATGATAACCCATGCAATACCCATGTTGGTCAAATGACACTTTCATCCCATTGTGGATTTCCAAATGATCCACTACCTATCAACGCCGAAAGGTTAACTCTCGACTCTCTTGTTGTTCAGTACCTGAAACATCAGCATCGCCAGTGCCCAGCTCCTATTACTACATTACCACCCCTTTCTCTCTTGCACCCACATGTGTGTCCCGAACCAAGACAAAGCCTTGATGCTCCATCAAATGTAACGGCCCGACTTAGTACACGCGAGTTTAGAAGTATGTATGGTGGGATCCACGGAAACCGTAGGGATCGTCAATTTGTCTATAATAGGTTTAGACCGTGGAGAACTTTCCGCGATGATGGTGGTGATGGTGGTGGCCTTTTGACATGCATTACTTTCTTGGGAGATTCCTCTCAGATTGCTGCTGGCAGCCATTCTGGAGAACTCAAAATTTTTGATTCCACCAGCAATAATGTCGTGGAGAGCTGCGCTGGCCACCAATATCCTTTGACACTTGCCCAGTCATATCATTCTGTTGGGGCCCAGTTGGTTCTCACTTCGAGTGCCCATGACGTACGACTGTGGGACGCATCTTCAGTTTCGGCGGGGCCAAGCCATTCATTTGAAGGGTGCAAGGCTGCAAGATTAAGCAATTCTGGGACCACATTTGCAGCGTTGTCAACTGAGCCATCCCAAAGGGAAATTCTGTTGTATGATGTCCAGACATGCCAGTTAGATCTGAAGCTGATGGACACATCGGCAACACCTTTGGCCCGAGGCCATGTTTATTCCCTTGTTCACTTTAGCACTTTAGACACAATGCTACTTTGGAATGGAGTCTTGTGGGATCGGCGTGGCTCTGGTCCTGTCCATCGGTTTGATCAGTTTACCGACTATGGTGGTGGTGGCTTTCATCCAGCTGGAAATGAGGTATGGAGAGCTTGTGCTGTATAGCTTGTTAGTAATACACCTTTGGCTCATGCAAACAATAAGAAGTCTAAAAGTCATCTCTTTTCTTCTTCTTTGAGATGTTAATATTTGCAATGATGTAAAACTTTTGGGTACATTTTGTGTGGTAGATTTTCAGTTGGTAGTTGTAATTTCTTTGGATTTTTGTTTCAAGTCTAGGCCATTGATGCTTTTTGTTGACAATGGGTGGACTGGAAGCTTGAATCAAGGCACTTCTGCAATTTTTAAGGATAATGAGGAATCCCAGCCGACTATGTTGGACCTTGTAAATATTTTGTAGCGAGTGTACGCACAACTCTACAAGATATGTGTATCAGTCTACCCCAAGCATAGGCTTGTGTGGGTTGCTTTTGGAGGTTGCGAGTTTGGCAACTTGCAATGTTTGGCAACTTGCAATGTTTGCAAGGTCTGTTCGGGAGTTAATTCAGTAGATTTACCACCCTAGCAGTGATGCCTTAGGCCTTGCTTGTTTGACTTGAGTTGCCAGACTAATAGTGAAGAGATTAAAAATCTCATAAGATAAGTAATCTTGTTGATTGATAATGAGGAGATCAATAACATCACATACCTTTAGTATGTATATTTTGTTTTTTGGATATAACATTTGACCAATATTTAATCCTACTGCAAAAGTTACAGCTAAACACGAGATATGTGGTCCCTTAAATTTATAGTCCAATCCGAGAGCTTGCCCGGTCAATACACCTTGGCTGATGCTACTACTCATATACTCTATCGAAACTTTGAAACATGATCTATAAGCTTGTTTGGGTGTCCATAGGAATTTGCAAGTGGTGACTTGAAATGTTTGTTGGGTCTGTTTTGGGGCTAATTCCCTGGATTTATCATCCTAACAGTGATTCCCTTGTATACTTTGATTCCAACATCCCACCGTTTGCATCTTATGAAAATTATATACTCTCTTAAACAGGTGATTATAAATTCTGAAGTATGGGATATGCGGAAGTTCAGGCTCCTCCGAAGCGTACCTACTTTGGACCAGACGGTAATAACATTCAATGCCAGTGGGGATGTTATATATGCAATTTTGAGGAGAAATCTCGAGGATGTTACTTCGGCATTTCACACTCGTCGTGTCAAGCATCCACTCTTTGCCGCTTTACGCACTGTGGATGCTATCAACTACTCTGACATTGCCACCATTCCAGTAGACCGTTGTGTCCTTGATTTTTCAACGGAGCCCACCGATTCTTTTGTGGGGTTGGTTTCAATGGACGATCAAGAAGAGATGTATTCTTCCGCGAGGGTGTACGAAATTGGCCGTCGGAGGCCCACTGATGACGATTCCGATCCTGATGATGCTGAGAGCGAAGAAGAGGAGGAGGAGGAAGAATACGAGGATGGAGATGATGAATTGTTGATGGGACCCGACATTGGTGGGGATGGTGAAAGTGATGATAATGATACGAGCAATGATGATGACGATGATCATAGTCTCAACGAGTCTGATGATGATGATGATGATGGCAATGAAGATGGCGATTTCATCGTGGATAGTTTAGACTTTAATGCAGGTGGTGGAATATTTGAGATAATAACTGAGGGCGATGATGACAGTCAGGTGGTTGAATCTCTCAGTAGTGGAGATGATGAGGATTTTGTAGGTTTGGGATTTTAAAGAGGGTATATAATTATCTGAATGGGAAAATGAAGTTAATTTAGGTGATGTAATTGTTGTTTAATGATTTGGGATGTGAGAGGTTTCTTTCGAATTGAGAAAAAATTTAAGGGTCTCTCTCTGTTTTTTTTTGGGTGCAAAAATCCATAATTGACTCTTCAAACATTGCACGTAATTATTTGAAAGGGTATTTTGAATTCGCTTTACCTATGGCAGTGACGGTAGTCGCAGTTGTGATGAGAATGTTTTGGTTGTTACAGAGGTTGATTCTAACAAGGATGTCCCACTGATTAATTAGCTGGAGATCTTGGTAACTTGGTATCGCTTTTGGTCAGTGTTCGAAATTAATTAGTTAAAACAAGAAAAGTGTAACATTCATTATCAAACTCTCACCCAAATTATGTGGAAATTTTGAACCTAAAAGTTAATAAGTTTAAGACAACAATAATTGATATCAAGCACAATTATAGAAATCCCAATGACATAATCTTCTACCATCAAACTACAAGTGTCAAAACATGCTTTCAATGAACAAATACAAAAATAAAGTGAAAGTACAAATGTCAAGGAAATGGCTCTTCTATGATATCATCCTGCCACATAAGTCAAATCACTCTTTCAAGTTAAGCCTTGAAGCCATCCATCCAAAGCTAATATTTCTTCAATTATCTCTCTCCAAGTTAAGTAGTGGACCGTTAGCTCTAAGACCTAGTTTCAAAGCATTTAAGAAAACACAAGAAAATCAAAGTGTGAATATGATATATAGATTTCACAATTGTAAGAGTTTTACGAAAACATGCAATAAATTAAACTTGCAAGAAAAAAGGGTCTAACCCCTTTAAAACACGTACTCTCAATCCCATGCAACCCATGCTTTTACTATGTATATGGCCGCAACCCATTATCAAGACATTTAACATCTCTCTTTTAAAATAATTTGGAACCGCAGCTCCCAAAAATCAATTAGCCGTCAACCCGCAGTATTGACCTCGACCCATTGATGATATGCCGTTGTACCGCAGCCACAACCTCGACATATACTTACAAGCCGTCAACCTGCAGTATTGACCTCGACTTGTAGTATAACAAAGGATGTTTTCCCCTATTGGCCATAAAGGCATACATCCATAAATTTTCATCATTTATCTCAATATAGCATAGAATCATGCATAAAAATCCTTCAACAATTAAACTAAGAAGAATATGTACTTGAAAGACAAGCACAGTACTTTTCATATACCGAATTCATACACTCACCGAATATCGCTACTCAAATCTTCTCCCTGCCCTTGAGCGAGGCCTCACTGCCTTTCTCAAGTGTCCCTGTCGAACTAAATCACAATTTCAGTTCATAATGAAATATAAATAAGACAAGGAGATAAAAGATCATTTAATCAACTTAATGAAAGGATAATTGCGTTCAAATAACTTATTATAGTCTTTAATTAACCTTTAATACCAACCAAACACGACCCGAGACTATCCCCGAACATCCCGAAAGATTACTCAAAAACTGCCCAAAAACCTCCAGCGGGGACCGGTCCCCCCCCCTTTTGGGGGACCGGTACCCGTCCTTCTTCCAATCTCTCTGCTCAGCGGGGACCGGTACCCGCCTTTACAGGGGACCAGTACAACCAATAATTCCAGCCAAACTTTGTTATGGGGACCGGTACCCGCCTTTCTAGGGGACCGGTACCCCTACTTTTCCCCACCTTCTGCTTAACGGGGACCGGTACCCCACTATACCGGGGACCGGTACCCCTTCTTCAGAACTCGATTTTCAAAAAAAAAAAAAATGTTTTTCGAACTCCTTCTCAAATTATCCCAACCTCAATCTTTTTGCCCCCAAACTCAAAAATTGACTACACTAAAGTGTTCTACACATCTAGGTATCAAACATACTCAAATGGTGGCCTCAAATAATATCAAAACACCATAGAATCCAACATTCAAGGATAAAAAATCTAGGTTTTTACCAAAAATGAAAATTGATTTTTAAACTTCGATCTAAACAAACTCTCAAGCAATATAGCCACAATATATACATCAATGGATTCTCGCTACCTCTAGAATAAGGTTTAAGAAGAGGTTTTCTTCCAATTCCTCTTCCTAGGCCTTCGATTTCTCCCTTCCTTCTTGCCTCTTTCTCCCTTCTCTCTCTAGCCTCCTTCTCCTCACTTACAAAATGAGAGACTGACCCTAATGAATCCCTAAATAAGATTTTTAAGTTATTTTACCCATTTACCCCTTCATTTAATTGGTTATTGCCCTTGTTGCCATCCCTTCCTCCTTACACTTTAATTTGTATAATTAGGCATTAATATAATTGTATATTTATACAAAAATATATCTAAATATCCCTTAAAACTTCCTCAATTCCCACTTCTCATTCTAACATTTTTAGAATTTATTAATAAAATGATTTATAATACGGGACATGTATTACAACTCTCCCTCCTTAGGAAATTTCGTCTCCGAAATTTTAAAGACATACCTGAAAACAAATGTGGGTGATCCTTCTTCATGCTCTCCTCGCCTTCCCAAGTCGCTTCGTCAACGCCATGGTTTCGCCACAAGACTTTGACCCATCTCACTGCTTTAGAACATAACACTTGTTCTTTGAAATCAATAATCTTCACTGGCTTTTCTTCATATGACAAGTCCTCGTCTATTTCTAATAGTTTCGCTTGCAAAACATGAGTCGGATCATGAACATACCTCCGAAACATAAAGACATGAAACACGTTGTGAAGTCGTGACAACTCCACTGGCAATGCCAAACGGTATGCCGTAGCCCCAACTCTCTCTACAATCGCATAAGGACCAATGTATCTAGGTGCCAACTTCCCTCTTCCTCTAAACCGCATAACTCCCTTCCAAGGTGATACTTTCAAAAATACGTAGTCACCAACATTGAATATCAACTCCCTTCTCCTATTATCCGCATAGCTCTTTTGACGACTTTGAGCTACCTTCAACCTCTCTCGAATTAGTTTCACTCCATCTGATACCACTTGCAATAGTTCCGGCCCCAAAATTTGTCTTTTTCCAATTTCACTCCAACATGTTGGTGTCCGACACCTTCTACCATATAGAGCCTCAAACGGTGTCATCCCAATGCTACTTTGGAAGCTATTATTATAAGCAAATTCTATCAATGGAAAGAAGTCATCCCATCCTCCTCGAAAATCAAGCACACAAGACCGCAACATATCCTCTAGTGTTTGAATGGTCCTCTCCGGTTGCTATCCGTTTGAGGATGAAAAGCGGTACTAAACTTCAATGAGGTACCCAAAGCTTGTTGTAAACTCGCCCAAAACCGCGAAGTGAATTTTGGATTTCTATCACTCATTATAGACACCGGTGCACCATGCAATCTAATAATCTCTTCAATATAGATCCTTGCATAACAGTCCGTATTGAAAGAAGTCATCACCGGAAGAAAATGAGCCGACTTCGTCAATGGTCTACAATCACCCAAATAGAATCATAGTTGCCCTTAGACTTTGGCAATCCCACCACAAAATCCATCGTCACGTGTTCCCACTTTCACTCGGGTATTGGTAAAATTTGAACTAACCCTCCCGGTCTTTGATGCTCAATCTTTACCCTTTGACATGTAAGACACTTAGCCACAAAATCAACAATCTCTCGCTTCATCCATCTCCCCCAAAAATTTTCACGCAAGTCACGATACGTTTTTGTTGCTCCTGGATGCATAGCAAACCTAGAATTGTGCCCTTCCTCTAAAATATTCCTCCTAAGCTCCATATCTTCTGGTACATACATTCGACTCCCAAATATTATCATGTCATCACCCCAAATAACAAACTCAGACTTCTCTCCCAATAAGATTTGTTGATGGACATTCTCCAAAAACACATCATTCTTTTGCCCAATTCTAATTTGTTCTTCAAATAGAGGTTTCACCACAAGTGTTGCTAAAATAGCCACGTCCTTCCCAAATGTCATATCCACTCCCAAGCCTTTCATTTCTTCAAAATTTTTAACCCGAGCACAACCCAAACAACTCAAGGATCCTATAGATTTTCTACTCAAAGCATCCGCTACTACATTTGCCTTTCCCGGGTGATAATGAATACTATAATTGTAACACTCCAAAAGTTTTAACGAATTCTTTTCGTCGTTAATAAATCCATAAAATCAAGTTCGGTTGATTTTATTCTCAATCGTTGGTAATCATTATGCCTCGTTCGATTCTTCAGTCGTTTGATCGTTAGTTCGTTTATTCGATCGTTAGATGCGTAGTGTCGCTTTGGAAGGCCATGTTGTGGCATTTGGGCATCAAGGAAAGGTAACCAATGTCGAGGAAGTGCTCGTGGACGCGTCACAAGTCAGCTCGGGAAGTTTCAGCCCATTCTGGGCCATTCAGGCACTGCCCGTCCGAACGGGGAAGTGCTCTGCACCGGACGGAGGAATTTGCAGACTGTGGTTCGAAGTGTGTTGGCTTGGTCCGGACGGGGGTGGCCTTCGTCCGGAAGAAATGGGTTTTCGTCCGGACGGGGAAGGCTTCATCCGGACGGGGAGCTGTTGTTGTGCGCGATTTGTTATGTTTTAAGAGTTTAAGTTCGGCCCAACCCTTATTTCCCCCCATTCTAACCCAAACCTCTGTCTCTCACCCTAGATCTCTCTCTCTCTCTCTCACACACACACACTTCTCTCTTCAAATCAAAGGGGCAATCGAACTCGAATCGAGTTTTGCGAAGGAGAAACATCGCTCTACGTGTTGAGGGCTCTCCGGCAACGTGCATATCAAACCCGTTCTTTGTCATCCATCGGTAAGTCAATTTCCAAAGTTGAGTTTCCTGATTCTCGCCTTTGGGAAACATGGTTGTATTCATCGTTGTGATCATTTTGGCGTATATAGGTTTGCGAGCGTGAGTCATGGCGGCGGTGACTTTGTCCGGCGACTTTCCGGCAAGATGACTCCGGTGACTAAATGTGGGTAATTCTTAAATTCTACCTTGTGTGCGTAGGAATGCTCGTTCTAGATTTACTCGTTGTCATTTATTCGTTTGATCGATTGTATTTCAATTCCCCCTTTGACACTTGTATTGCGCAGTCAAAATGGTAAATCATGCATCGAGTGGTAAATTGGGAAATCTTGGGGAATTCGTTGGCTTGAGATGATTTGGAGGTTCGTAGGAACATTTGTGCGTCGTAGACTCTAAATCCCTTGTGCGTGCTAAGTGTTCGATGAAATGCCTTAGAGGGGTTATAAGTGGTCTTCGATGGATTTTGAGTCGTGTTGAGTCATGATTAGGTTTCTATGAGAATGAGTGGTACTTGTGTTGGTTTTATTGGTGACGTGAGAGGATTGTATAATGATGATTATCCTTGGGTAAGTGATGGGATTATGTGATCCTAGTTTGGGAAAATCGGTAAGTCTTGGAGCGTTGATTGTGTTGTGACTTGAGGAGTTGTAGTCGGGTGAAACCATGATTTGTTGGTTGTTCAAATGGAAGTACTTGTCGTTGGGTTCTTCTGGTGAGTCATCCCCGGTTAGATGACCTTCTTGGGTGAGTGTGTATGTGATTTGATGTTTGACTTCCATAGTTGGGAAATGGGTATTGTTGTCACGTCTTGGATATTCTTGTGTGGATGTATTATGGGTGTGTCTTGTTCACCCTTGTATGAATGACGTGAGATGTGATGGGATGTTGGCGTGTCTTGACCGCCTATGAATGGAATTGTGAAAGTGTTATGGGAAGTGGAAACATCAATGAGAGACAATGAACACACCCAATGAACGCAATCTACCGAATGAACAACAAATGCGAAGGATAGATCCTACAAGGACTACCTTCTTGGAATCTTTGATCC
>NMUG010000338.1:0-23582 GCA_002855965.1 Monotropa hypopitys
GTGAGTCACGTCCGTCCGCATGCCCTGTTTTGAGAAGCCAACTTCGAGCCTACTGAAAATCCCACCAGACGTCACATCTGTTCGGACGGTCATGCCGCAGATGGAAGGTTTGTAGGGCTGTTTTCTCATTTTTGGACATGTTTTTGTAGTTTTCCGTATATAATATAGTTTTGTGGAGTTATAGGTTTTTTTTTTAACATTTTGTACTTTCCATTGTGAACGACAGAATATAGACGTCTCTTTTGTAATCTCTCATCCTTTATAATGAATACTCTCTCTTCGCCCATGGATTACACTTAAGAACCACGAAAATCCTGTGTTCTTGTGTGATGGTTGTAACAAATGCTTGGGTAGAACTCACCCCCAAAAGCTAGCTATTGAGGGGAGGGTGCCCAAACATTTATTAACCCCACACTAGAATCCCATACTTCCAATGTGGGACAAGTCCCATACCTTGCATAGGATCATAACAAACCCACCCCCTTCAGAGCCGACGCCCACGGCGGCAGGTCTCACTCCGGCAAGTACTTCCGGCAAGTACCTCCGGCAAGTACCTCCTACAGTGGCAGGTAGCGCTTCGGCAGGTAGCGCTCCGGCAAGCAGTGCTCCGGCAGGCACCTCCGACAAACCCGTGGCGCGGCCTCTTCCAAGGACGGACCTGCTCTGATACCAATGTAACAAATGCTTGGGTAGAACTCACCCCCAAAAGCTAGCTATTGAGGGGAGGGTGCCCAAACATTTATTAACCCCACACTAGAATCCCATACTTCCAATGTGGGACAAGTCCCATACCTTGCATAGGATCATAACAAACCCACCCCCTTCAGAGCCGACGCCCACTCCGGCAGGTCGCACTCCGGCAAGTACCTCCGGCAAGTACCTCTTTTAGCTATTTAGGAAACTCATCTTCCAATCTATTCCCAATTACACGAGAATTATTCAGAATATTCCTACACCAGTCCCCTTATCTCTTTTATATACAAGTACAGCTGATACTAACTGACTAACAGACTCTTAACCAACTAACTACCATCCAACTACATTCCATCAGCTATAACTGGCTAAGTACAAGCTACAACTAACTGAGTACAATCAATTACTAACTACACATCTATGATCATAACATTGCCTGCTCCTTGAAAACAGCCTTGTCCTCAAGGCTGAAACTGAGGAAATTTGTTGAGAATTTCCTTGCAATCTATCCACGTAGCATCTTCAGGGAAAGGGTCTGACCATTGAACCAGCCATTGTACCACATCATGATTGTTTCTTTTAACTTGTCTCCTGTCTAGAACTGCAATGGGTTCAGCTTGAAGAATACCATCCCCTTTGACTGGTGGTAATGTAGGACATGCTCCCCAACCTTTTCTTCAAGAGTGATACATGGAACACATGATGTATTTTGGCTTCAGCTGGTAATTGTAATCTGTAAGCTACAGCTCCCACTTTTTCTATTATCTGGAAAGGTCCATAAAATCTAGGAGCCAACTTCATGTTTCTATGAAGTGCCACAGTAGCTTGTTTATACGGTTGTAATCTTAGATAAACCCAGTCTAGAACATCAAATTTCCTCTTTGAACGATGAACATTAGAATAATGACTCATTCTATTCTAAGCAAGCTGTAGGTTTTCCTTAAGCATGGCTACAATTTTAGCCCTTTCACCACACCATTCGTCTACTGCAGCAACCAATGAAGGTTTAAGAACAGAAAAGGTATGATCTGGAGGTTCTTGACCATAAACAGCATAGTAGGGAGTGGTTTTAGTGGCAGTATGGTAGGAAGTGTTGTACCACCACTCAGCTAAGGGTAACCACTTAGCCCACTGTTTAGGAGTATCACCTGACATACATCTTAAGTAAATTTTCAGACATTTATTTAAAATTTCTGTTTGCCCATCCGTTTGTGGGTGATAGGCTGTGCTCAAACACAATTTGCAGCCTTGTAGTGTAAAGAGCTCTTGCCAAAACTGACTGGTAAAGATGACATCTCTATCAGACACTATAGTTGATGGCAGCCCATGCAACCTATACACCTGATCAAAGAAAATTTGAGCCACATCCTTGGCTGTGTAAGGATGTGAAAGTGCCATGAAGTGTCCTTAGTAAGCCTATCCACAACCACCAATATTACACACTTTCCCTGTGACTTTGGAAGTCCTTCAATGAAATCCATGGATACATCAGTCCATATTCTTAGGGGAATGGGTAGTGGCTGTAACAAACCTGGGTACTTGACAGCTTCACTCTTGAATCTCTGACAAATATCACATTCAGAAATGAATGTGACCACATCCTTCTTGAGCCCCTTCCAGTAAAAGTTTCTTTGGAGTCTTTTTGCAGTTTTTTCTATCCTTGAGTGTCCCCCTATTGCTGAACAATGGAACTCATGTATGAGTTGTTGTCTTAAGGTTGCCACACCTCCCACCACAAGTCTGCCCTTATAAGTAAGTATCCCCTGTTCCCACAGAAAGTTGTTGTGTGAATTTGGATCTTGCCTCAGCTCTGTGATCTTTTGTTGTAAGACTGGATCTGAATCCCAACTCTTCTTGATATTAGATAACCACTCAGAAGATACCTGAGTTATAGAATGAAGGACAACAAGTTCTGGTGTGGTATTTGTGGTGTCATCTCTCCTAGATAAAGCATCAACAGCCTTATTCTCCTTACCACACTTGTAAGCTATCTCATAGTCAAAGCCCAGAAGTTTGATGATCCATTTCTGTTGGAAAGGGGTACCCACCCTTTGTTCTAACAAGAATTTCAAACTTTGATGATCTGTTCTAATGAAAAAATGTCTGCCCAACAGATAAGTTCTCCACTTAATAACTGCTAACACCACTGCCATTAATTCCTTTTCATAGGTAGATAGAACCTGTTCTCTGGCAGATAACCCTTTACTCCAAAAGGCTATGAGATGTCCTTGCATTAGTACTGCTCCTAGCCCTTTCCCTGAAGCATCTGTCTCAACCACAAAGTCTTTACTATAATTTGGCAAAGCTAACACAGGTAAGGTTGTCATAGCAGTTTTAAGGAGTTCAAAAGCTGTGGTAGCCTCAGGTGTCCATTGGAATGATCCCTTTTTTAACAGTTGGTTCAGAGGTGTGCAAATCTTTCCATAGTTTTGAACAAATCTTCTGTAATAACCTGTAAGTCCCAGAAAGCCTCTCAAATCTATTAAGGAAGTTGGTCTAGGCCATTCCTTCATGGTTTGAATTTTACTAGGTTCAGCTGCAACCCCTTCTTTGGAGACCAAGTGCCCCAAATATTCCACCTCTTCCTTCCCAAACTCACACTTAGATCTTTTAGCAAATAGCTGGTTTATCCTTAACAATTGCAATGTGATTTGCAAGTGTTTTAAATGATCACTCCAAGTAGTACTGTATACTAGTATATCATTAAAAAATACTAGTATAAACTGTCTGAGATGTGGCCTAAAGATCTCATTCATCAAGCTTTGAAAAGTAGAAGGGGCATTGGTTAAGCCAAAGGGCATAACCAAGAACTCATAATGACCATCATGTGTTCTAAAGGCAATTTTATTAATGTCCAGGGGTGAAACCCTTATCTGATGGTATCTAGACCTGAGGTCTAGCTTAGAGAAGTATTTAGCACCCCAAAGTTCATCAAGGAGTTCATCAATGGCAGGTATTGGAAATTTGTCCTTAATAGTAACTTGGTTTAAAGCTCTATAGTCAATACACAACCTCTAACTACCATCCTTCTTCTTAATCAAAAGCACATGTGAAGAATAAGGACTGACACTAGTCCTAATTATTCCAGACTTCATCATTTTTGAAACCTGTCTCTCTATCTCAGACTTTTGGAAATAAGCATACCTGTAAGGTCTCACATTTATAGCTTCCACTCCTGGCTTCAAGGGTATGCAGTGATCATGTGATCTAATGGGAGGTAAACCTTTAGGTTCTTGGAAAACTTTTGCATATTCTTCCAACACTTTTTCCAGATCCATTTCCAATCCTCCTGTCTCCTCTTTGTGCGGAGCTTGCATGGAAAAAACCTGAGCTATCACCCCTTGACCATGCTTTTGTACCATCTTTTGCATAGTATGTGATCCAACTGCCTTAGTTTCAGAGATTTGTCCTCCTCGTATCACATGTCTTTTACTTTTCAATTGAAATTCCATACTCGGATTCTTGAAATCCCACTGTACTGGACCCAAAGTAGCCAACCACTGGATTCCCAAGACCATGTCACATCCTTTAAACTGCAACAACCTCATGTCAGCTTGGAAGAGAGTGCCTTGCATTTCCCATTGGAGATTTCTGCATATAGCTGTGCTCAACATCTTAGTTCCATCAGCCACTGAAACTGGTAAGGGTTCAGTTTCAGACACTTCTATCCCCATTTTCTTGATTACCTCAGGATTCAAAAAATTGTGAGTGCTGCCCGAATCTATTAAGATCATGATCATCTTTTTTTTGATATTACCTTTCACCCTCATGGTTTTGTAAGATACTTAACCAGACAAAGCATTTAAGGAAATCTGCAATTCCTCTTCTCCTTCCTGAATTTCTCCTTCTTGCAAGTCTTCTTCCTCTTTATCTTCCTCCTGTTCTGGGGCCATATTATCCTCTACTTCTAATGCGTACAGCTGTTTCTTTTTACACACATGATCCTTATGGAATCATTCATTACATTTGAAGCACAGACCCTTAGCTCTCTTTTCCTCCAACTCTTTAGGCAGTTCTCTACGAATCATGGGGTTTGAATTAGGATAGGCTGCATTGGTTGTGGTAAAATTAGCCCTCACATCTGTTCTTGTTCCCATCTTGTTTTTTCTTGCAATTGCTTCAGCACTGCTTTTTTGTAATTTTGCAAGTCCGAAAGCCTGTGTAATAGAAGAAGGCTTGAACATCAATACCCCAGATTTGATCTCCTCTTTAAGCCCACTGATGAAACAGCTTACAAAAAATTCCTCTGTAAACCTTGAGTTTGATTGGCCAGCTCTTCAAACTGCTCCTGGTAGCTCCTCGCAGAATTAATTTGCCTTAGTTTAGACAAATTTCCCATAGCATCTTCGTATGAATTTGAGCCAAATCTTTCCATAATGCCTTCCTTGAATATTCCCCAAGTAATCTGTTTGTGACACCTTTCAAACCATTGGAAACATTGTAGAGCTTTTCCTTCTAAATGAATAGAAGCCAAACTAACCCTGCCTCCCATTTCAACCTGATTATAATCGAAGAATCTCACATTTATAGGCCCACCCTTGAGGGTCTTCTCCAAAAAATCTGGGAAAATCAACTCTAGCATATCGAGTTTGGAAGGATGCGCCAGAATCTAAAAATTGAGTTCTTGCTATTGATGATTCTTCATTTTCAGAACGTAATCCTCCCACTTTTGACGCCAATTGATCATACTTGATATTCATTGCCACGATCATTTCTTTTATCTCCGCCATGTCCTTCATCGAGTTCTTGATTTCTCTGATGTCCTGTGATTGTCTGTCACCATTCTCCCTCACTGAACGAATGGCGTCATCCAGCCTTTTGATTTCTTGAGCCCTAGTTCCATCTGCCATGTCTTGGATTTTCTACACAGGCCAAGGATAGGCCAGCTCTGATACCAATGTTATGGCTAAGAAGAAGAAGCTAGATACGTAACAGAAAAGAAAGAGAAGTTTAGCTAGTTAGGAAACTCATCTTCCAATCTATTCCCAATTACACGAGAATTATCCAGAATATCCCTATAGCAGTCCCCTTATCTCTTTTATATACAAGTACATCTGATACTAACTGACTCTTAACCAACTAACTACCATCCAACTACATTCCATCAGCTATAACTGGCTAAGTACAAGCTACAACTAACTGAGTACAATCAATTACTAACTACACATCTATGATCATAACAATGGTCTTGCTGGTTTGTTTCTTTGCTTCTTCATTATTAGCCGTTTTGCACAACACTTATGATTCTTGGTTTTATTTAATTGACATTCTCCCCATACCGCATGGCCTTCCAAAATGGAAACATACTGTTTGGCTCAATAGATTGTAATTTGTCATTTAAAATGTACTTTTCATGCTGTGCTACCATGTGCTTTGAGAATCTTTCTTTCTCTAGATGTTTTAATAAACATTAACATAGCCTTCTTGCTTGAAAGTTCTTGGTCATCCTAAGCCTCCTTCAAATGTGTCTTCATTCTCGATGGTGGGTAGCAATAGTGAGACTAGACAGACTTTTGAGTTAGTGTCTTGCCTGTAGATTGTTAATCGTCTTATTTAAAGACTAATTGAGCACCGGTGCATCCTCATTCTGTCCATCCTTCTGCCTTTTCTTTTGATGGTGTTTGGTACTTCTTACTTGTTCTTTTACGAGAGCCATGACATTGACATGCTATGGGACTATTGTGTCGTAGCCGTGCTGTTGGATACCGTTTTGGTCCCCATCTTGGAGATACTGTTCCAATATTGTTTAACTATTGCACGAGTGCATCAGAGAATGATGAGGAGCTTCGTGAGTATAGTTTTCAGGTATTGTGTTTGTGAACTATTTCTTTTGGTTCTTAGTATTGTTTTCGCTTGTATTTTTCATCTTTCAACTGGGCCTTGTGCATATTGGGACTGTAGGCATTGGAGAGCTTTCTGCTTAGGTGCCCCAGGGATATATATTTCTTCTGTGATGAAATTCTTCATCTTACCTTGGAATATGTTAGTTATGATCCTAATTTCACTGATAACATGGACGAAGATACTGATGATGAGAGCCATGAAGAGGATGAAGATGAGTATGTCCTTGGTACCTTTCAATTAGATTAGATTTAGACCTAACAGGCTAAACATGAGTTATTGGCAAAAGATATTGTTCTCACTGATATGCTTGATGACCTTGTAGTGAGAGTGCAAATGAATACACAGATGACGAGGATATCAGCTGGAAAGTTAGAAGAGCTGCAGCTAAATGCTTAGCTGCGTTGATTGTTTCCCGTCCTGAGATGCTTTCAAAGCTTTATGAGGAGGTATATATTTGCAAGTGCTATGTCTATATTCTTGGTAGCCTTTTATTTTATTTCCTGCACTCAAGGTCCACTGTCAAGACTTTATGTACTTCGTGTTATGTTTGTGAACTGAGAAATGACGTGTCTTTGTAACAAGATTGTGTTATGCAGATTAAAGAGAAACAATTGATTTCCATTACAATATGGTTTGTGTTACTGAAATGAGAGGTGTTCCCGTTTTCTCAAATTGTTTTAGGCAGATTAAAAATCAAAATTGTCTGCATCTGTTCTTTCCAGGATCTTCCAACATCTGTAGATTAATAAAGTCTACTGATGATATGTATTATTTATCACACAAATGTGTTTTTTGTGCAGGCCTGTCCAAAATTGATAGATAGGTTTAAAGAACGAGAAGAAAATGTTAAGGTAAGCTTAAATTGTTGACATTTTTTATTTGAAAATTCATGTCCACCACCACTAGTGGTTCAGTGGTAAAAACTCAGCCAAATAACCTTTAAGGTATTGGGTTCGAGTATGAGCACAATCACTTCATGTATTATTACCAAAGAATAGTCTTATTCTCGTCTATTTTTCCTTCCCAGACACCCATTAATGTGTACCAACTGGACGTTGATTTTATGTCCACCTTTTGTTATCCTTTGATTTTTCTTTCCACGGGGGAGTTTAAGTTCTTGGTTGGTATGAACACTAATTATCTGTATTCTTTTTTGGTGCCGCAGATGGATGTTTTCAGTACATTCATCGAGTTACTTCGTCAGACAGGAAATGTGACAAAAGGGCATATTGATACGAATGAAACAAGGCAACCTTCCTGGTTTCTCTGTCTTAATGTTGCCAATTTTTTGTTTATTCTTCTTTCCTTTCGACTGGGCTATGGTATGCTGGTAAAAAAATGTGCGGTGCAAAAATGTTCTCTGAATCGAACATTTTCTGTGGTGCAAAATAAAATCCTTTGGATCTATTCAAGTTTGGATGTGGTTAGCCACCTTGTGATGCAATAACATTGCCTTTGGGGGGGGGGGTGTTATAGTGATGAGTTCACATACCATCTCTGTGGATTATGAGTTTGAATTTTTTTGGGAACTTTATATGCAAATTGGCTATGGAGATTTTCTTTGGAATGAATGGGAGAGGTCTTGGAGACTGGTGGCACACGTAAAATATGAATCACCTTGGGCTGATTGGGTTCCCATCAAGGTAGGTATGGAATGGGACGAGAATTGGGAGGCAAGTTTGTCGGGCTGTTGTCAGTTGAGTATTGGTAATGGAAAATCGGTACAATTATAGAGTTTAGATGATTAGAGAGCAAACCGTTGAAGAATCTTCTTTGCTGTCTTCATTTTTTTTCAGAAACAAGGGAGCTACCATGTTGGAGTACGCCTGAAGAAACAAACTTCACTTAGTGAATTCATTTATTAGAACAAATATGACACACCCAACAATATGAGAATAGTCTAAGATGCCATCCCCTTGTCTCTCTGTTTTGGGGTGTGAGTTGTTGATTTCCAAGACATCAACCATGGATAGAACACAGCACCTCGTTTCCCGAATCAACTGGGGTTCATCAAATGGTGACAATAGTTATTAACCTATTGTTACCATTGCTTCACCATTATTGGACCACAGAACACTCCTTTTCAGTTTCTTGCTTCCCAGGATAGGACTCATTCATAGGCACTTGATGTCTGGTATGTTTCTATGGTGTTCAGGGTCATGGTGTTGGTGGTGGACAATTAATCTGTTTGATATCTGACATGGTAGACTACCACGTGCAATCGCATTCAAAGAGTTAGTACATGAGATGGAGAGATCTGCAATTTGTTTCTCGTCGATAAGTTAAACTCCATGAAATTACTGCATACATCTGCATCTGTAAAAATCTTTTAGTAGAAACATAGAAGACATTGCATTGTTTCATATTGATGCATGGTTTGTTATTTAAATTCTCGTTGATGGATAGGCATCTCTTCGACAAAGGAATTAAGTGGATGTACTTCTTGGCCTCTTTTTTGTGGCAAATTGTTTTCTTATAGCAGCTTCATCTGTTTCACTACCGATTAGTATGGAGTAACATTGATTTGTACACATATTTGGCAGTCCAAGATGGTTACTGAAACAAGAAGTACCCAAGATTGTTAGATCTATCACGAGGCAGTTACGTGAGAAATCTATTAAGACAAAGGTGGGAATGTGGTCACTCTATGGTACTGCTGATATACAATTTTGGTCTTAACACAATTTGGGATGGCTTCTTTTTCTGCAGGTTGGTGCATTTTCAGTTCTGAAAGAACTTGTTGTTGTCTTGCCTGATTGCCTTGCAGATCATATTGGATCCCTCATTCCTGGAATTGAAAAGGCATTGTGTGTGAGTAAATATTGGGATGGAACTACAATATTAACTCACGTGAAATCTCTCTCATATGTATTTCATTTGTTGTACTAATGCTATGGGTTTCATCCTTCTCCTTTTACTGTTATCTTTCCCAGGATAAATCTGCGACATCAAATTTGAAGATCGAGGCTCTTGTATTTACAAGGCTTGTGTTAGCTTCCCATTCACCTTCTGTTTTTCACCCTTATATTAAGGTAATAGTACCAGACTTTTCATTGGTTGGGAGTTTCCTAAGGAAAGATAAATACATGTATTGAAGTGCTTCTGCATTCATGTTTAAATGTGCATGTATGTTACCATTGTCCTCAGAATTCACATGTATAGAGTTCCATAGATGTGTACTTTAAATTGGTGTACAACTATTTTTGTAACTCATATTTACTGTTGTGAATGTATCTTACCATACAAGATATGTATCCCAATATCCTTGCATGGATTCTAGTGTGGGTGGTGGCCTGTGTGGCTAGGCCAGTTTCTTGTATTCTTGTGGGACATTGATATTTGTCACTTTTAAGTTAAATTTTTTTTTCACAGACGAAAGTGGGTAGTTCACGGATGTATTTTTTTAGGTGTGGTATCTAGTGCTATATACTTCAATTACTGAGTGTGCTTACTTTGTCTATGATCAACTAGACATGTTGGACATGCATCTCACCCCTTTACTTGAGTACCGAGTGTCCTACACGGGAGAATATATTTAGATGAGTCAATTGACCATAACAAGATTTGAATGCACACTGAAGCATAGGTGCCTGCCGTCAACCATTGTCGAAATTTTAACAGAGCAGTTGTGCACTCAAAAGTGTACATTTATAGTGCCTAACTCCTTCACACATGCATATTATTTGTTTCACAAACTATTATTTAATTGAAATTGGAATTTAACGTTTGCTTGTGGAGGAGCACAAGTTACATATCGATATGCAGTTTATAAAACACCGTTTATATCGATATACTAAGTGGAAGCAAGGGTAGTACATCCTCATATTCACATACCGGATGGTTCATATATCGATTGGCATAAAAGAGTGAATGTGGCATTGTTAAGGAAGACATTCTCATACTCATATTGATTGATGCAAAGGTTAAATCGAGAGGGACAAATATCGATATGTGTTCTGCATAGGGATACACATATCGATGAGTATGTGTGAAAGTTGATCCAGATATTTCGATTGATTTCTTCAGATACGGAAGTTTGAATTGAAAATTAAAAAAAGGAGGATTTGTAAGATGCGATTTTGATGTTTTTCGAAGGAATTGAATAGGTATTATTCGTTTTTTTCTGGAGTGAGTTTAGTTAGAGAGTTTTAACAGAGAGTTGAAGTTTGGAGAAAAATAGACAGATACTACAGTAGTTTTAGGATAACAGATTTTTGCCGGCGACTTATTTTCTCTTATTTTTGATTCGTTAATCGTCCGAACTTCTTATTTCCATTATTCAATCGAAGTATTTGATTATTTTTATTTTATTGAATGTCGTTTTATTTTTTGTTCTTCATTCCTTTGTTCTTTTCGCTTGCAATATGAGTAGCTAGATTCCCTCGGGATTTGATCTGAGGGAAAACACTGGAAAATATGAAGTGAACGACTCTCTCCTTTTTATCAAAACTATTTTTCACGATGATATAATCCGAAGGAGGACTCGATGTTTGCACGGAGTCCCGACTTATGTTTGAAACTTATTTTCACGATGACATCTTCCGGTATTATACTTGATGTGTGCACGGAGGCATTTCCCGAGTTATAGAGAGTTTGTTCCCCTTAAAAGACCACATTCTTGTTGGATAACATAAGGAAATGCTTGTTACTGTCACGTTTAAAAGAAATAAATGTCATAAAAGTAAATTCAGTTTGTCCTGAGGATGTTTTCTAAGATTCTATTACAAATTATGTCTGTATAGCCAGAGAAGTATGAATCCGTGAAGGTTACCAAGTAAACTTTCATGAGGATAACCTTCCAATTCAGTTAATCATTGTATATAATCTCAATTTACGTCTCTTGTTCCTTGCTTTGCTTTGGTTTCATCTTCTTTAAGTTTCATTATGAAATCATTATCTAATTTGCATTTGTGCAACCTCACTACAGATGGCTTGGTTATGTAATGATTATTTGTGGCTGATGTTTTCAGGCTCTTTCTTCTCCTGTTTTTTCTGTTGTTGGTGAGCGCTATTACAAAGTTACAGCTGAGGCATTAAGAGTATGTGGGGAACTTGTTCGTGTCATACGGCCTAATATTGAGGTGAGTTGCATCTCTTCTACCATTCTGGTGCTACAGAGAATATTCCAATGTGCTAATGATTTTGTTGTCCAGGGTTATGGTTTTGATTTCAAGCCCTATGTGCATCCACTATATAGTGCCATCATGTCGCGCTTGACGAATCAAGATCAAGATCAGGTTAGTGGAGTTCCCTACAAAAAATGATTAGCTTGTCCAATTGGACTGTCTTACAATGCTTCTTCTACAGGAGGTTAAGGAGTGTGCAATTTCTTGTATGGGACTTGTGGTTTCAGCATTTGGTGATAACCTGAAAGTTGAACTACCGACATGCCTTCCTGTTCTAGTTGATCGGATGGGTAATGAAATTACACGACTTACCGCTGTGAAGGTTGGTTGGTGTGAAAACTTAGGAGTCTCAGATTTTGGGCATGAACTTTTTTGTAGTTAATCCTAAAATTAGTCTTGTTACAATGTATGAAGTTGCCTGCTAGTGTCTTGTTGTTATTTGTTTCATGTAGTGATGTTCACGCATGTTTTTTTTCTGGGCAACAAAGCAGTTGATTAGAATTAAAAGAATAGAAAAGTCCAACAACTAAAGAAAATGAAGATGAAAACAAACATGCAAGTGAGAAGATGATTACAGCTGGGAGTGACTCTTATTTTCCTGTTAATTATTTGTTAAATACAAGCCTCCCATGCATCATGAACTTCACACTTATCTTTGAAAATTGTTCCCTCCCAATAACCAAAGCACGTCACAAGTTAATCTATTTTAAAGATCTAGTGGCCTTTTTCTGGACCAATACCACTGTAGTCAACAACCAGCATTTTGACACAGGAAGCGGGAGCTACCAGTCTAGCTGTGCCAAGTAAAACAAATGATACCACGAGCAATCAATTACGCTGTTCCCTGCCGACTTTCGCCTTTCCTCCGTGTATATAAGCTAGCTTAAGTATTTTATATGTAAAATTTTGTTGATTTTGGGTTTCCAAAGTTTCACCTCTGAACATCATGCTTCCCGGTTGCCTTCTTTCTCACTGCTGGTAGTCTACAATGTCATGGTTGATAACAGCTGAATCTTTTTTTAATAAAAGCTGAACCTTGGTTCGTTCTTCAGCATTTGATGATGAAACCCCTTCCCCTTTCTTTTCTGAAGTCAGTAAGATGAACAGATTTTGAAGTAAAGGTTGAATTATTTTGTATGTAGCTTGTTTAAGAGGTGCCAAATAAGCATGCTTAATACCATTAATGCAGACCCTATGTTTTGTTCTTCTTATTATTAGGAAGTGGACGTTTTCATTGGGGATTTCTATATGTATGCATTTTGTATATATTGGTGTAAGACTGCTAAACCCAGATTTTTGCTTCCAGGCTTTTGCTGTTATTGCTGCTTCTCTATTGCGGATTGACCTCTCATGTGTTCTAGAACATGTTATTGCTGAGTTAACTGCCTTCTTACGGAAGGTGTGAGCGGCCATTAGTTTTCTAATATTCTTAAGACATTATTCTTTGTCTTAGTTTTATTAGTGGACTGAGCTTCTGAATTGACGCTTGTTGAAAACAGGCTAATAGGGCATTGAGACAGGCAACATTGGGGACTCTAAATTCTCTAATTGTTGCTTATGGTGACAAAATTGGGCCAGCTGCTTATGAAGTCATTATTGTGGAGATTTCAACTCTGATAAGGTTTTTCTTACCGGCATTTTCCTCCTAGTTTTGTGATTTAGTCACTTCTTCACTATCCTATTGTTGGCATCTCCTTCCATAGTTTGCTAATGGTTATGATATGAATCTTATGATCTATGTTGGCTTTCTGAAATATTCTGTGAGGGTGATTTCTGTTCTAATAATTGATATGCATATCAGTGATTCAGACTTGCACATGACAGCACTAGCACTAGAACTTTGCTGCACCTTGATGGAAGACAGGAGGTCAATCCCAAATGTTGGTTTGACTGTTAGAAATAAAGTTCTTCCTCAAGCGTTATTATTAATTAGAAGTTCACTGCTTCAGGGGCAAGCTCTTTCGGTACTACTTTGGCCTTATTTTGGAATCTGACTTCCCAACTTGTTTCCTTTATATGAAACCTCTTCTTTTTGACACTGCAGGCTCTACAATGCTTTTTTGCTGCTTTGGTTTATTCAGCAAACACAGGTTTTGATGTGTTGCTAGAGTCTCTTCTTTCACCTGCTAGACCATTTCCCCAGTCTGGAGGTGTTGCAAAGCAGGCTTTATTTTCTATAGCTCAATGTGTAGCTGTTCTTTGCCTTGTTGCTGGTGATCCGAAATGTTCGGCTACAGTAAAAATGCTTACAGACATCCTTAAAGAAGATAGCACTACCAATTCGGTAAGGGTCTCACTTTTGTTACCTTTTGTACATCAGCTGTTTTTCAATTGGTTCGATGGTTATACAAGACTCATATAACCATCCAGTACCAAATTGACTGAATCACATGGTTAATCATATGTATGAACTTATGTCATTGAAGAGAACTATATGGGCAACATTAGTTACCCAGACACCAATTTTAAATGATGCCGGACAGGGCATACTTGGGAAACATTAACATAGACTGTCTCGTATTCTTTATATGGTATATGTGAGTTATTTTGAAAGGAAATGACTAGATGGGACATAAATTGAAGTATAGTAAAAGTCATATATTCCATAACCGAAACATCAGTATTCTATTGAAGGAGAGTTGTTTCATCCAATGCAAAACATAATCCGAGTATCTGATCAATCCATGAATCATAGTTGGCGTACAATTCCTACCAAAAATTCGTAGAGTTTGTCTATAGGATAAGGGATCAATATGTTCTTGTTCAGTTCTTATTTTATCCTTGTATCCGTAGTGATTTTTTTCAAGCTTGAACTGTGTTTCATTCCATTAAGTGGTGGACATGTATGCTCCAGTGGTCAAAAGGCTGTTCGGTTCTGAGTAGAAAATACACCTAGCTAGAAAGAATACCCACACAAATGGCAATCATAGTGTGTGCAAATGGCATGGAGATGTTGAACCAATTCACTGACTAGAAATAGCTTGTTATTTGTTGAAAGTTGGTTCTGAGAACATCAACCCGAAGCAATTTTCATGTCTGCTTTCCCCCCTCTTACCCTGAAAATGTCAACTATTTTGATCACTGTTTTACAACCTTGTTAAGAGTTGGAATTTCGTAGCACACCTCACAACTTCTGTGGCAAATATATCATTCTGTTCTGCTCATTTTTTTGTATTCTAGGATTTGGGCTAAATAGTTTATCTCAAAGTCTCGGCCTGGATTCACGTGCCATCTGTCCTTGCGCTTGTTTCTTGATCATTTGACACACTCATCTTCAAGCACATGAATGAGAAATGCATTCCAACTAGACCTTGCTCTACTGTCCGCATATTTATTTCCTAATGTATTCTATGATGTCGCGTAGTTTGTGTTATATGCCATGAAACGTGGTAATAGTTACTATGGACCTTGGATAGTGTGATTAGTATGTTGATTTTTTGACGTATCTTTGTGTTTCGATAAGATTTGAATACTCTATGTATTGTACTGAGAGAAAATGAATATTCTCGACCCAAACTTGCCGGGTTTTTTTTTCTGCTTATTTTTTCATCTTAGTTACTTGCTTCCTATTAATGTTCCTTGTGACTATCTTTTGTTTCAGTCTAAGCAACATGTTTCTTTGCTATGCTTGGGAGAAATTGGGAGAAGGAAAGATCTAAGTTCACATGCAAATATAGAGAACATTGTTATCGAGTCCTTCCAATCACCTTTTGAAGAGATCAAGTCTGCTGCATCTTATGCTCTTGGAAATATTGCTGTTGGTAATCTGTCGAAGTATTTGCCATTTATTTTGGACCAAATTGATAACCATCAAAAGAAGCAATATCTACTGCTTCATTCTTTGAAAGAGGTTTGTTCATCAACAGGAAGATAATCTCAGAGTTTTGTCATTGTTTCTGACTCAGTATCAGCTTCAATATTTTGCCTTCCATGAGACACACATGTAGTTTTGCAGGTTATAGTGAGGCAGTCAGTGGATAAAGCAGAGTTTCAGGATTCTAGTGTTGAGAAAATCCTTAATTTGCTTTTCAACCATTGTGAAAGTGAAGAAGAGGGCGTCCGCAATGTGGTAGCTGAGTGTCTGGGTAAAATTGCCCTTATTGAACCTGCAAAACTTGTTCCAGCGCTAAAGGTATAGTGTGCACAATATGGCTTTTGCATATTTACTGTTGTTTGGCCTAACTTATTGTTAGTTTTGCGCTGTTTTAGTATTTTCTCATCTCTACGAGAGCAATCAGCGAAGTAAAGAAATATGGACCAAACTTGAAAAAACTTCAGAGAAGAAAAAATTCAAAAGATCTCTGTCTCGGATGTTTTTGTCTTTAGTGTAATTGTTAATTTTTTGGTCATAATTTTGTAGCTTTTACATTCCTCGTCTAGACGAATAATTAGTCCAAAAAAATGATGCAAAATTAACCATAGCTTAAAAAGACGTAAAATACGAGTAATCTGGGTGGTGCAATGATCCTTTTTTATATTCCTGCAGGAACGTACAGCCAATCAGGCTGCATTCACTAAAGCAACAGTTGTCATTGCTGTGAAATATTCATTGGTTGAGCGACCAGAGAAGATAGATGAGATTATATACCCGGAGATCTCATCTTTTCTGATGCTTATTAAGGATCATGACCGGGTAATTTTGAAATTACTAAGAAATATTTTTCCAAACTTGCAACATCAGCTTTTTCTTACTATTCTTTATCTCATGTTACTTCACCATAGACTCCATGTCTTGTCGTGTAACAAGACTGACAAGTGGTCTAGTGAAACTATTAACAAAACTGTACTAAGAAATATGTTTATTTTCAAATTCTTCCTCCACTCACCTCCAAGTGTAGATATACTATTTCAGACTGTTTCTTGGCTAGTGAAGTAGGAGTAGATTATAATCTATTCAAGGTCATTTGAAAGGCCACAGATAGAGCTGTTTGTGGGTTGTAAGGTTGGTTAGTTGGAGAGAATGGGGTGGGTATGGTGTTTGAAACATTGCCATGGATTATTTCAGTATTATTGTTGCTATATTATGCGATGGTTATCATTTCGTTTCACCATTTTTTATGGCTGTGCAGCATGTGAGGCGTGCTGCGGTCCTGGCTCTAAGTACAGCGGCTCACAATAAGCCAAACCTCATTAAGGGTCTTCTTCCTGAATTGTTGCCACTTCTTTATGACCAGACTGTTGTCAAGGTAACTTAACCTTTAAAGCCACTTAATCTTTGTCGTGTAGTTGTCACATACTTACATTCGTATGTTGGTAAAAGATTTTGCAATGCTGCTCACCCTCAATGATTACTTATGATAGAACACATCGACCTTACATGCTAATGGTTGTAAAATGGAACACCTTGGAAACTATTATTTAGGAGGAAGGGAGCTCCTGCAGGAAAAGGAAAATAAAAGAGAGAAATTATAACCCAAGCTTGGATAAGTGCACCCTTGCTGAGAATCAGGAGTCCAACCCCATCAAGAATCAGGAATGCAATCCAACTGAAATCATGGAGACAAAATTTAGCCGAAAACAACCATGAGTTAGTAACTGAATATGCATGAGTGCAATTTTGAAGGAGAATTGGTAGGTTCGTGTCACAGCCACACAGAAAACTGTGTCTGCACAAACATGATCAGATGCCCATTGTGGCTTTAATGCTGGAAGTGAGCCTTTCGGGAATGTGTGCACTACAGTGGCTCGAGACCCCCGGAATGGAGGAAAGAGCTTAGGACAGTTAGAGGTAGAGGGATGACAGTGTAGAGCGGTCAACCAAAGATAAAGTATGCTCAATGTGCAACTGAATGCTTGTCTTCAATGATGCGCCAACCCGTCCTTATAAAGGCGTCTTGAAGGAGGAAGGGGAAGCCAATTGGTTCGGTTTCATTTGTGGAACATAATTGCGGTTGACAGAATTTCTCTGAGTCTCATGATCAGAACTTGGGGTTTGTCCTGTGAGTCTCAGATATGGTACCCTTTTTCACCAGATCAATTTTTAGTACCATAACAGTTTCTTGTAGTTTAAATCCACATGGTACATCTATATCATACTCAAGGTTGAAGCTTCAAAGATTCTTAGCTTACGAAGCACCACACGAAAAACGAAGCATGTGAACTTGGAATAGCGAATATGGATTTGTAATGAGCGCAGAACCCTATCTAATCAAGTTTAGGGTTGATGTTAACTTTATTTTGTGTTCGTTTCTGGTGAAATGTTATCTGTGGAGCCTTGATTTTTCTCCTCTTCAATTTCTATATTTTAATCTTTCGTTCTTTCCTTCTTTGGTCAATTTTTTCATCTAGCGGTCATGTGATCCTGTATGTGTTTCTGTTGCAGCAAGAGTTGATAAGAACAGTTGATCTTGGTCCTTTCAAGCATATAGTGGACGACGGGCTTGAGCTGAGGAAAGCAGCTTTTGAATGCGTGGACACATTGTTGGATAGTTGTCTTGATCAAGTAAACCCTTCAAATTTCATTGTTCCCTACCTTAAATCCGGTCTGGATGGTGAGTTTCTTGTTCTATTATCATTTCCATGCTCCTAGTTTGGAATAATGTTTGAAATCCACTTATTTTTCCCTTGTATGGACCCAAGAATTGGTCACTTTGAAGCTTGCCTATTTCAGTCGTAGTGTGCACAAATTGTCAAATGGAATGTGAAATTACTTTGTTGATGGGGTTTACTCGAGGAATAATTTCTTGAGAGGGTAAGGTGTGCAACAACCTTTCGGACTAATAAATTTTGGTTTCTCCAGATCATTATGATGTTAAAATGCCTTGCCATTTGATCCTTTCAAAACTTGCGGATAAATGTCCCTCTGCTGTATTGGCAGGTCAGTTTATCATTAGTTTTTCTTCTGTGTTGTCCATATCTGCAACACGTGTCTCTCATACCAAATTACTTTAATATCCAGTATTAGATTCGTTGGTGGACCCTCTCCAGAAAACTATAAATTTTAGGCCAAAACAAGATGCTGTCAAGCAAGAAGTGGATCGTAATGAAGACATGATTCGGAGTGCTCTTCGAGCAATTGCATCCCTGAATCGCATAAGGTGAGACTTTTATTCTTTTCATGTAAATTTTGCAAATTAAAATTGCAAGTTGTCCTCTCCTTGAGTTTGACAAACAACCATGGGTGAGTGGTTCAAAATTTGCATATAACCTGATTCACGCATAAAATTAGCCTCTTGGAGTGGAACATATTTTTCTTATGCTTGCCAACTCTAATAGGGATGGGAAAGAAATCTGGCCCTGTAGGCGGGCTGATGACTGGTTAGCCTCTCAATCTTGATGTCATTGGCTCAAGTCCCTTTGTTGTTTCAAGATGGGGTTAATGGAAACAATTATTGTATAGTGTGGGTGGGATTTTCTGGAACATCCTTTAGAATGTCAAAAAACTAAACTTTTAGAGATGCAAAAACTTAACTTTTAGAAAGAGAAAGTCAGTCTGAAAAATTATGTACCTCTGTTTGTCTCTTATTTGGCCTTTTATACACATTCTGTACTTTTTTATGATTATGGGACCCATCTTTCACTTTTGAAATTTTGAAGAATGAGGTCTGACTAGACCTTTCGCTTTCTGACGTTATGAGTGGACACTTTATTGCATTTATAATGTTTAATGCGTCTTTATTGTCTCCATTAACTTCAATCTTTGTCGTTTCTTCTTTCTACTTTGTCAGTTTCTGCGTAACATTCTTTCTGGGGTATATTTAATGTTTGGAATTTCTCATTCCAAACATTAAATATGATCATAATTTCTCATTATAATAAAAATTTTCATGTAAGCCTTTCTCAATATAATCATCATACATTAATTCAAAACATAATAACAACCATTTTCGGCCAATTTCTCACACTCAATACACTTTTGCCGAGCTCAAAATGCCTTTGCAATGTGCATTGTAGTAGTACCGTTGTCGAAACACTGTTCATCCCGTTCTTTTATGCACATGAACTGTTTCTGCTTGGGAATTTATTTTTGTATGCAGGTTTTATAATTCATGCGCGGAAATTATTAATCTTGTGCGGAAAAATGATTTTTCTATTTTTACTATTTTTATTTTGACTCTTATGCTCTTAAATTTATTTTTACCTACCTCAAAAGTCCTCCAGCTTTGTCTAGAACTTTGCCGAGCACAAAGTCTGAGGAAAGTTGATTTCTGGTCCGCTTGTACATACTTTTTCATATACCTTCTCACATCTGATTTTTTTTAAAAATGTCCTTTTCAAAACACGAAAAGTTTTTTTTAAGGATAACGACGGGTATGATGGACACATCTTTTAAGACTGTCATGTCATGCGCATTAAATGCACACCGCCTTATAATATCACCTCATTTTACTTAATTGTTTTTGAAAAAATTCTATGAATTGAAAACTTTGCCTCTATGGTTTCCTACCGTTTCAAACCTTTCCGAAAATCCTTGCATCCAGAGCTCTTTTTACATTCTCAAACCCTCAATCCTTTTTCTGTTTCCGTTTTGTAAGTTCTTTCTTTCTAGGGTTTTGTTGACTTTCTTTTTTATTTTTTTCGTCACTGCCTTCTTTCATTCTCTATGGGCCACTTCCGGAGTTGGGTTGATACCATAGAGAAGTTAGTGCATTTTTGACAGATGTATGTCATCCCAGATGATGTTCACATCGAATTGGCTAAGCCCGACCATCTGTATATGCTCAATAGGAATAGAAATACCGTCTCCATCCCTCTGATACAGTTCATTGAAGGTGGGATTAGATTCCCTTTTCATCGTCTTTTCCGGACGGTCTTGAGTCAGTGGAGGCTTCTCCCCCCATTCAAATCGCCCCAAATGTTGCCCGGATGATTATGAACATTGTTGAGCTCAATCGTCGTCTAGATATAAATTTGTGGTATAATGATATTATGCATCATTATCTCTTCTGCCGTACAAAAGATTACACTTACTACATAAAAAATCGTTGCAAGCGAAAACCTTTGATCGACATGCTCCTTGACTCCTCCAAGGGAACAAAGGAAGATTATTTTATTGTTGCTGGTAAGTGAGAAGTTCCAACTGATGAAGACCCTCCTATACGCCTTTTCCACAAGATGGGAGACCCTCATCAGTATTTTTTCTTTTTAATATTCTTTCAAACTTTGTTTTTCTTAATCTAACCTTTACTTTCTCCTTCTTATAGGTGACAAAATTAATCCACCAGCCAACAAAAGTCATTACGGGGTTCAGGTTATCGACTTGAAAATTGCCATAGACTACAAAAACAGGGCATGCAACCACTTACTAGGATACATTCCCTGGTACAGAGGCTATAAACAACCACCCCGAATCCCTGTAGCAGAGGCATGTCCTAGCTCAATTCCTTTAGGCATCCTCTTTCCCTTTCCCAATCCCGCACTGTCACTATTCGGGGAGAACATCCCATTGACCCTATTGATTTAGAGATCAACCGGGCGACCTATTCACCACTTCCCGTGCAAGAGAAAATAGATTCCTTAGAAAAACTTTTTGAACATGGCTTCTCTCATCCTCTCTTATCACCTTCTGTTGAAATTGTAGGGGAATTTAGGGAAAACTCTTCTTCTGGATATAGTCCAGATCTTACCATGGCCTCCAAAAAATGACCTTGATTTTCTCGGAATTGCAATAAAAAAGGTTAAGAAACTTTATGCCCAGACATGTGAAACCTCTCTCCCAGTGCCACCTATTTTTCTCAATTCCTCCCCCAACCATTCCTCTTCCGATTGATGCTACTACCCTTTCATCTGAAACCCTTACAGCCCCCGCAGAGGACCTAGTTCTCAGGAGGACTAGACGACATGGAGCTACTACAATGCCAACACTTCAAGACCCCCCCACTCCTAAATGAACAAGAACATCACTGACAAGGGAAAACAACCTGCTCCCACAGTGTGGGATCCTGATCTGACCAGGAGTGACAGACCTTTAAACGTTGATGATCAAGTCATGGACCCAAAAACTTCTATGGCCTTGACGAAGGCCATGCTGTTCCCCAAGGATATTGAAGAAGGCTGATCTTTCACTTGCTAGCCTAGCATCCTCTGCTTTTTCTCACTTTTTCAAGGTATGTTTCTTGATATTTACTTCTTTGCAATCATTTTATTGATTTATTTTATCTTATCTTTCTAATTCTTTCTGTAGGGTTGCCAACGTATGTTCATATCTTCCCAGAGGAGTGTACTGATGGGGGTTTCCCGTGAACAAATACAAAAAGAACTCGAAGCTGTCTTTGTAACGACCTAGAATTTCAAATGTTAATTTTAAATGAAAATGTATTTATAAAATCAATGAATAATCGATTAATTCTTGGAAAATGAGTTTTCATAATAATCAATGGAGGTTGGGGTTCGATGGATGATAATCTAGCGGTTTGGAGTGGTGAGGATCCTCGGTATTGAGTTGGTATGATTTTGGGTGGTTCCGGCAATGTGCCGAGGGCTTTCGAGGCCCATTATGACCCTGACACGTTCTGAAAATTTAACTATATTCTTCATAAATGTTGTAGAGAATTTCATTAGGAATCTAATGCAATTTGAATCGTCTCAATCGGAGGTCGGACGAAGAAGTTATGGCCGAAATACTCTTAGATGTCATGTCTGCAACTTTTCCAAAGTACCGCTACACCCGTAACCGGTTGCGCGTTTTTGAGCGCTATCGGTAGTGTCCTTCCTGGACAGTTTTTCTGTGAGAGTTAATGAGGGCATTTTGGTCATTCCCGGGGGCGTATATATACTCATTTTTCGTGTAATGGGTCTCCCAAACCCATTTTTGCAGCTTCCTCTCCCCTCTAACTCATGTAAGTCCTCTCTCTATATATATATCTTGATTTCTCTCACTCCCTCCTTCTTCCTCACATTTGGCCATCTTGTCTTAGGATTTAGAGTTTTTTCCACTCACTAACGTTGAGGAGCACGAGACAATCTACGCGATGACAGGCTCGGATCATGGCGGTGTTGAGGACGTTTGTCCGATGGACTTGGAGCTCCGGCGACTCTCCGATGGGTAAATTCCTCTCTACTATCTAGTGTGTGTGTGTACATAGATTTTATTTTCGCACTCATTGAGCATCCACCCGATTTTATGAACTATGGTTAGTCTAGGTTCATAATATATGTCTTGAGAGATGATTGGGGATTTAGTAGGGAGATTGTTGAGGTAGTGGATGTTCCTAGAGACTTACGCGCACCACGTGTTCGACGAAATTCCCATTAGAATTATAAATCGTGTTTTGGGGTCAATCGTGACGTTAGGATGGTCTTAGGACTTGTATGTGGAACAATTGGGTGAATTGAGTTTTGAAAATCAAAGTAAGTCCCTTAGAACCTAGGGGACACCGAGTATTCGATAAAAGTCCTAAGTGGACTATTGGAGTTAAATTGGGTCTAGTTGGACCTTTCGGGTAATTCGGTGACTTTCCCTAGTTGGTGTGGATTTCCCTTGGCGTCGTCGCGATTATACGTTCCCTTATATGTATTGGTCTCCCTTGAGCTTGTAAAGGGTGAGTGTTGAAATGAATCGTCAACTTGGTAAAGGATAGAACCGGTGGGTTAATCCCCTTTGATCTAATTAAGGTGGAGTGTGGATTAGGTGTTAGCTAAAATGAAATGGAAAGTGTAGTTGTGAGAGGCCCTCACAACCCTTTTATATAGAAATTCTCAAAGGATTACAACTGGGTCCCCAGAATATGGGGAAATAACAGAAAAAGGATAAAAAAGAATAATACAAACAATACAACATTTTTAATCACTAATTCTAACACTCCCCCTCAAACTGGAGCATAGATATCACACATGCCCAGCTTGCCAAGAATATCCTGAAAAGGTTTACTTCCTATCCCCTTAGTGAGGACATCAGCAAGCTGGTCTTCTGATCTGACAAACGGGGTGCATATGGTCCCACTCGTGAGCTTCTCCTTGATGAAATGACGGTCATTTTCC